>OW804094.1:105797367-105961676 GCA_942159475.1 Sthenelais limicola | reverse complement strand
CCACAACAAACCGCACCAATCCAGGCTTAGAGGCCATGTCAAAAACAAGAATGGATGAAAAGGGTTTGGTGGTTGTATCATGCATTCCTGCTTTAGCTATAACACGGGACGGGGATGTCAGGGCGGATGAGCCCACTCACTCAACCGGGGGGTGGCAGGTTTAATCCTCTCCTTAAAGAAGTTCTGTATAATCTTGTAAAAGACCGATATATGAGTGCAGTGGCAGTGAAAATACAAAATATATCTTAAAGCTTGGTGGGGAGGATAATTATATAATTTACATTTTATATAAATATGTTTTACAGTGAAATTGGTGGCTTCATTTCCTTAATTACCATCGGATATCTGTTAATAAGATTCTCAGTGTATAGGACTAATCAGAATATGCACCATGCTTCATAGCATATAACCATTCACTTTAACATCTCCCCCCAAAATTAGCCGATTCCAGAGCACATTTATTTTGTTAAGTACATATCAGATCCAGGTATCTCCCGGTATCAGCTTTCCCTCAGTTTGGAGGGATCTCTCTCATCTCTGAGCCTAGACTGGTTTGTGCTTAAAAGCTGTCCAGAAGGCTAACAGATTATACTAACAAATGTTTTATTTTGTTCAGCACATATATTTATACATGTATGAGTAGCGAGTATCTCCCGATATCAGTTTGATACTGGTTCCTATCACAGCAGTGATAATACACCTGACTAATGTATAGTTGAACTTCATGTATACATCAATGGTTACCTTTGTATACACGTATACATCTGTACGATCTCTGTGATCATCTCTTAGTGCATAATCTGCCCTATAACAAATAGAATACCAGTATCTTCCTACATTGATGCTATATTATATGAGAAGAGCAGCTATCCAGCAGATAGATAACGTCAAACCTTGATACATGTGTGCACTCGATTTGAGATCTACTTGGAGCGGCTTGCCGTAGGGTTACCATTGGGTCGCTTTGATGTTTACTGTAAGTAGGTCTCGAACAGAGTGTAAGATCTCCATCTCAATGAAGAGATGAACACCATTATTGTATTATGAATGGAGCATTCCTAAATTGACCTGGTTTGATTTCCTTCTCTCATTATGCGCAATTTTAAAAAATAAAATTGCACTGACTCATAAAAAAAGTAAAGATTGTTCCGTTCTGTTGTTTTTGTTGTAGGGCTTCATGAATGTCCAGATTTAGAGCTTGGTCGCTCGCTGTCGAAGGCCCGACTTTAAATTCATGTAAACATACAACAGAAGGGGAAAATTGATAACTGCAGTCATGTATGTAGGTCAAACAATGCATAAATTTGGAAGATTTTTTGGTTGTAATAGCTGAGAATGTAAACTTGAATAAATCAAATAAAAAAGCTGGTGCTTTACACTCCAGACTCAGCCTCTCACATCAGATGAAACGGTATGTCAATGATTGGACGACTACTGCGTTAGTAGCTTTCCTGGCCCTGAAGTAGGCGTCCTAATGGCATTTTGCGATTTGGAGCAACAGGCTTTCCTTTCCCTCAGTTTGGAGGGTCTTTCTCAGCTCTGATTATGCTGCTCTGAGCCTAGACTGTTTATTCAGTCTGGGCTCAAAGCCTCTTAGATCAGATAAGAATAATATTCAGTTATTGGACGCCTACTGCGCAAATGGCTTTCTGGCCCAGGACTAGGTGTGCAAATGGGATTATGATGACAGTTTGCGGTCATAGTGGAATTAAAATTTGCGTTTAGGAGAGACAGGCTTTCCCTCAGTTTGAAGGGAATCTCTTTATCTTTGAGCCTAGACTGTAGCCACCATTATGGCCTGGGTGACTGAGGCTGGTGACGGCCATCATCAGCCTGTAAGGACGAGGAAGAGCTGACTTCAAGCCTTCAAGCTATACAAGGCCCAGAGTCAGATCGTCAGAAGATGTACAATCAGCTCTACACATTTAGAAAATCCTGCTAAATTAGGCTGAAAATGATTAATACTAGTTGGTTGGGAAAAATCTGTCGTGTTATGTTTAATTATATTTTGAACATTTTGGGGGGAAATAAAACTTAATTTTCTCTTGACTTGTGTTATTTGAGAGATTGTTGAAGGCGAATTGTACATTTTCTGGCGGCCTTCCCCATGTACTGGGGAGCCGGCAGTCCGCGTTTTTGCGCAGACGTCCAATATTTAGTTAACTAATGTAGTCTCAGAAAGTGATGAGTGTAAAGACATGAGAGCCGAGATGGAGCAGCGTCAACACTGTACAGTAATCACAGCCTGCACCAACAATAAACTTGTATCGCCCCAATAGAGGGAGGTGGGGTTATGGGCAGTCACCCCCATTTGCCCCTTGTATACAGATACTGAAAACTTTCAAGAAAAGGTTTCAATACACAATACAAAATTTACTGACACATTTTGATGACCAAAAGACATTTTGAGTCAATTTAATTTAATTTTTTTAACTGGTTATAAATGGTAGCATTTGGGGGAGATTTGGAGAAAGAGGAAAGAGAGGAAGGATAAGAGGGGGTAGAGAGGGAGGGAGAGAGAGACGGAATGAGAGGAGGGAGGGACGGAGAGATAAATATTGCAAAGTAAATATTAGCGCTTGTTCAGTACCTGGGGGGCAGGGGCAGTAGCAGGGGGGGGGGGGGGGGTGCATATAGAGAGGTCCGGGTCAGCAGGCCCTCCACCACAGGAATGCACTATTATCCATTACCTGTTGATTATCTAAGGCTTGACGTGAGACAAGGGCTGTCACAACACACATGATGAGCGGGCAAGGGCCATGTAATTTAGGGAAATAACCTTTTGATGGCTTGGAGAGGCCCTCCAGCCTGGGGCACACACTGGGGCATTGTTTGACAGCGCTGAGGCAGGAGTGGAATATGGGTCAGTGTGGGGGAGGGTATGTGTGCGTGTATGGGGGGGGGGGGGGAGATAGGCAGAATGGAGAGGGGGAGAGGGAGTGAGGGAGAGAGAGTAAGTGAGTGTGAGAGAGAGAGAGAGAGAGAGAGAGAGAGAGAGAGAGAGAGAGAGAGACGGGGGGGGGGACAAAGGGAGTCTGAGAGAGAGGTAGAGAGTGAGTGAGTGAGGCAGAGAGGAGAGGAGAGGAGAGGAGAGGAGAGGAGAGGAGAGGAGAGGAGAGGAGAGGCGAGAGGCGAGAGGCAGGGAGCAGAGAGCAGAGAGGAGAGGGGCAGAGAGGAAGCTAGAGGAGAGAGGAGAGATCGAGGCAGTCAGAAAAAGACCCCCAAGAGACAGACAGAGGGACAGAATGAAGAAGACAACACCTGTATATGGGTCAGTGTGGAGGGAGAGTGTGTACACATGAGAGAGAGAGAGAGGACAGAGCCATGCAGTGGTGTGGACAGGAAGATAAGGGCGGATAGCCGTCTCGACTGGCTTGATCTGCAGCTGATAAGCCGTATCTCTGCTTATCTCTCTGCTCAACAACACCGCTGACCCGTAGTGGTGGAGGAGGCATCTCCTGATAGGCAGGTATGCACCGCACTCTCCCCCCATTATACAGGTACATACAGGTAAATACAGCCCCTCACCTGAGGCTGAGAGTCAGACCAAACTAGAACTATAAAACTCAGCTTAGATCAAACTTCTGTAAAGTGTTTTAGAGTCTGACAGTCTTTGCCTGAGACTACAGAGTGAAAAAAATTATATTCATATCGACAAATGTGTAGGTCAGCCGTCTCCCCTCTTTCTATTCCTTTTCTTTACTAACTAACCCAACAGTAAAAGGTTTGAAACCTCAGAGTAGAAGCCACTGTACTTTTAACTCATTTCTGTTCCAAAGGATTAGGGTTAAAACTTATGCCCTCTTCTCATACTCTCTCTTTTACGTTCTCCTCATGATCTCTCTTTTTTTTACCCCCACCTTTATTTAACCCCACCCCCATCTTTATTTATTCCTGTCTTATTCATGATAGATGTCTACTACTGATAGATTGGATTAACAAATTCTACTTTTTAATATAAAGAATCAAAAATGAACCTACAGGTATTTTATTCTAATACATGTTTATATATATATCCCAGTAATACATTACAAAAAGTGGGCGTACACAAATGTGTCAAGGAAAATATGTGTTCGGTAGCAGGCACTCAGAACTACAGCTCATAAAACACCTGTAGTTGATACCAGGCCCTTCATTCATGGAGTGTATTGCAGCATCTCCATATTAAAAACATGAGCAATTTAGGCTCACAGCCTCTCACATCAGATAAGAATGGTATTTCAATGATTGGACGCCTACTGCGCTAATGGCATTCCAGGTCCTGCCTCACAGCCTCTCAGATAAGATGATATCAGTGATTGGAAGCCTACTGCGCTAATGGCTGTCCCGGTCCGGAGTAGGCCAACCATCATCGTCCTAATGAGATTCTAATAGGATTTTGTGGTTAGGAGTAAGCGAGAGGCATTCCATGATTCCCTCAGTATGAAGTGAATCTGTCAGCTCTGAGCCTAGACTGCCAGCACCCCATGGGTGTTGTAGGCCAGCCAGTACAGCCATATCGTTATGCCATGGTGTTATTACACACGTGTGATAAGTGCCTGTTACAGTATCATCCTGTTATCACACGTTCGTTAAATACTTTATCAACCCACAGTTCGCGGGAGGTACATATCATGGCATGCCTTTATATCCTGCAGCATTCAATGCACTATCTAGAAGATTCATATCTAGGGTCAAGTCGTCAGAAAATTGTACAATCGACAGCTCTACTGCACATTTACTATATTCTGCTCAACAATGTACCACCATTAGATCTGTAATTTGTTATTGCAAAGAGAAATATTTTATTCAAATATACCCCACCAACCTTTCCTTGCACAATGAACGAGCAATGAAATCTATCAACTGAATTGTTTTCCAATATAACATTACATTACTTTGTGTAACTAATTCTGCCTGTATTGAACAACAAAGATTCATCAACTGAGCGAACAGTCTTCATGGCTCAGAGTTGAGAGAGTCTCTCCAAACGGAGGGAAAGCATATCGCTCCTAACCATAAAATAACATTATAATCCCATTACTGAGTATTATATAGGCTTCTTTGTGTAAAAAAAACTTTACCTGAATTGAACAACAAAATATTCAGCAACTGAGCGAATAGTCTAGGCTCAGAGTTGAGGGTCCCTCCAAACTGAGGGAAACCCACGAGCGCAGTAGGCGTCCAATCACTGACATGCAATTTCTTATCTATAAATCTGAAAAGCTTTGAGCCTAGGCTTCTTTGTGTAACTAATTGTGCCTTTATTGAACAACAAAGATTCAGCTTAGGATCCAACAAGGGAGCAAAAGCGGCGTGCTTCTGGCCAACAAGCGAATGGTTAGTGGAATTATATTGGGGGCCTATAGACAGAGAGTCTGTGGGCAGGAGCCTAGGGGGTCTAATGTAATCCCGGGCCCGGCACTGTGGCGCCGGGTGGCCCGAGCTCATCTTGGATCATCTAGTTCTACACATGGATCACAGGGACGACAATGTATAGTCACCGCAGTTTGGATCAAGGGCCCAGAGTTTTGTATCTCACACTCAGACGTAAAATTGATAAAAACTGTGTTTGTGTATAAGTAAAGCTAGAGAGGCTTATGTAATGGAATCGCGATATTCCGATACATATTAAATAGATTATGATATATGGTACACATTGGTCTTTGCCCGTACTTTTTATTTTATTTTGCACCTACGTTCTAAGGTCGGCAGCACACTTATAAAGCACTGAACAGTCTAGGTTCAAAGTTTAACGAGTCCCTCCAAACTGAGGGAAAGCCTCTCGCTTCAAACCACAAAATACCATTAGAATCAGGAAAGTCATTAGCGCAGTAGGCGTCCAATCACTAGTACAATTCTTACTTCATCTGAGAGGCTCTGAGTCTAGACTGAAAGGCAAAAGGAGGATCCAACATGGCTCCTGCTCCTATCTCGACTCATTTTTTTGTTATTGAATTAAAACGCGTTGAAAAGTGCCCTTATTTTCCAAGGTTTTAGGGACATTAGCCTATTTACTCAGTTTGGAGGGACTCTCAGCTCTGAGTGAGCCTAGACTATTCACTCTCTTCTCTATAGAGCAACCGATCCTGAGTAGGCTATACTACAGGCTGCTGGCTGCAGCAGGGGAGAGGGAGTATGAATGTAAAAGTTTACCTTTAGTTCCCTAAGACTAAGAGTAAGGGAAAACAGGCTTATCTGGGGCCAGTGTAGAGTGGGGAGGGTAAATGTTTGGGTACATTAGAGGTTCTAAGGCTAGAGCTGGCAGTGGGGTAGACAGAGGGCAAGGAGGAGGGATCAACGGAGGGGGGGGGGGCTAGGGCAAGAGAGGGAGAGGGAGACAGAGAGAAAGACACAGAGAGAGGAGAGGAGAGAAAAAAGGGGGGGGAGAGGGATAGGAGATGAGAGAGAAGAAAGGGAATGGAGAGAGAGGAGAGGAGAGGAAAAGGGACAGGTCATGGTAGATGGTGGTGTGTATACCCTTAAGAACATACTGACCTGGTACACCCCTCCACCCCCATGTCATCCCCGCACCCTCCCCACCCTAGGCCATACAAACAAACAGCACAGAGAGCAATTCAAAATACAAGAACTGTGTTCTAGCTCAAATAGGCCTCTGTTTAGTTAACTCTCGCAAGCCGCTCCCACGTGAATTTGAATGAATGGCGAGAAGGGTTGAACACTGGCATAGTCAACAGGCCAAACGTCGCAGTCGCTTAGCATTGAGGATTTTACCTCCTTGCCACTGACAGGTAAAAAATGCCTGGGCCAAGGCGGTTGGCAAGATGAATTGTTGGAGCTCTCTGCACCCGGGCCCCGACTAGAGGCAGTTTGATGGGCAGCGTAGATAGAAGGCACACATAGCCATCAACAATGACTGGCTGGAGCCAACACGGAGCCTCAACCACATACTACAGTAAAACTCTGCAGACAAGAGATGGATAGACTAAGCCACTAACTACAGTCAAACCCTGCAGACAAGAGATGGATAGACCCAACCACTAACTACAGTCAAACCCTGCAGACAAGAGATAGATAGACCCAGCCACTAACTACATTCAAACCCGGAGCCAAACCCTACAGACAACACAGAATAAACTCACAATGATCATAATAGTGAGGCATCCTGAATGGTGGGGTATCCTCCCTATAATTAATACCCTGTATATCGGGGTTCTTATGGGTTGTGTGTATGTACGTTAAAAATCCATTGCCAATATTTTTTTTAAAAGAGTAGGGAATACTGGCCCCCATTAGCGTATTTTCCTCTCAGAAATACATGGTAGAATACTAACTAGTTAGTGGAAGACCAGCTATACGATCATAACTAAACCAGTCTAGGCCCAAAGTAGAGAGTCCCTTCAAACGAAGGGAGTGCCTCTCACCTCAAACCGATTCCTAGGCCAAGAAACAGATTAGCGAAGTAGGCATCTAATCACTGACATACCACTCTTATCTGATCTGAACAGCCTGGTAAACAACCTACAACCCCACTAGATTCCTCTATTAAGATACAACCAACAAAGATACAACAATAGATGAGTAGTATACAACCCCGGGAGTTAGTCATAGTGGAAGACCAGCTATAAGATCTAAACTAAACGGCCTGGTAAAACACCCTACAAATACATCTTTCAGACTCTCTACTCTGTCCTTCCTTCCCCCACTACTACTATAATATACAGTGAAGGGGTCGCTGCTGAGGCTGCCTCCTCAGCCATACCCGGGCCCGGCACAGGTTTTATTTATGTTGTTCATGGGTAAGCGTTGTTGTACCGCCCCGTACTCCTACAACTTTACTGGCAACCAAGGCGGGGGAGAAGGAGAGGGAGAACGTTGAGATATACATTTTTTTCAGTACCACATTTTAGGGCGCCGCGGCCGCTTTTAGTGCGATATGATCAACGGGCAACATCAATGGAAGAGACCACACTAGGAAAAATAACTCTTTAATGGCAGTTTACTTGTGGTTAAATTATGGATCTTTCCTTCGTGAAGACGGTCTGGGTTTTGTGGGTGTTTATGCAGTAAGCTAAGGGAGATCTATATCATCATATATATGCATACATTCAACACAATTCTATACAATGATAAGAAGTTGTTGTTCTATAAAAACCCTAGTTGGCGGTTTGACCCTTGTGTGCAGGGAGGCTTGCCACCCCCTCTCTAGCATACCTTGGGCTTATCTCGCGGCTATAAACAAGAGGGGGAGATACATTAAACACACCCATACAGCCCTTTCTTACACTTATTCTCTTCTTAGTTTCCTACCCATCACCAAGGAATGCATCGATACATATGCCACCATTAAACTCACATCGCATCAGGGAATGAGCGAGTTTGTAAGTATAACATTTTAGAGTAGTTAAAGGGAGTTGGAGGTAGAAAGATCGAGGTGGAGGAGGAGGAGAGAGAGAGGCCAAGCTGACTTAGAAAGAGCGGCGGCATATCTAGGCCACAACGATTACACTTGGCTGAGCGAACCCGTCCGAATGAAGACTAAGTTATTGGCCTTTGCCGTACGACAGCACCCCATGCATCAAGATATGATCAGAAACCAACTTGGTGATCAAGACAGGGCCGCTCCAAACTCTACCCACCCCCAGCCTCTACTGCAGAATACCACCATCTTTAATGGAGGTGCTGAAATGAGACGCCAAGCCGACTACCTTATATTTACAGATGTATTCCCGGCCAAGGCAGCCATTAATTACTGTATTTCTCTATGATGATATGTCACCAGAAAGGTCAATGGTTACTGCATTTTCTGTGACAGTAATGCATGACACTATTTTCTTTTCGCAATATGGTTTCAGAAACCACTCTTGCTTTGGGATTTCAACTTTTTGATTTTCATGAAGGCATACATTTTACAGGGGGTTTTTCCCGTTCTGTAATGCATGATACTGACTATTTGTTTTCGCAATATGGTTTTAAAAACCACTGTTTTTGTATTTGAACTGTTTGTATTGATTGATTCTCCCATGAAGGCGAGTACTAAAGACCTGAATTTTACCGTCAGATGTGCTTTATTTTCCGTTATTGGAAATTAAAGTATTCAAAACGAAGTAAAAACATCTTTCTGTACCAGTAAAGCACGTCGCATTGGAGGACTTTTATATTTGACGTATCTATCAGTATCGATACTGTTAACCTTTTTGAGATCGAGACTACGATCAATTTTACTTTATTCCATTTTATTTATTTAATATTCCTTTGAATATTCAACAATCAAGCACTCCAGTTATCCATCCATCCATTAATGTATTTAAACACGCTGTAATAAGCCATATTTCCAACTTTGAAGTGAAATCAAATTAAAAGAATAACTAAGTTTATTGTAATATTTCCTAGTCAGTATTACCCAATTCCAGTCAGTATGTCTGTCCATCTGGCATTTTGTCAAGCGCAATACTATTTCTGACTTTGATCTCGATTCTCTTTTCTATTTGACTCTCTGTCTATGTCTAGATCAGTCCATCCATGAGCTGATCTTAGTTCTACCTAACTAAGTCAGCCCGGAAGTCCTGTAGTTTACAGTATATTACCAATGTGATGTGTTTGATGGGAAATAAGGGTATTAAATTTATATAGGCGCTACATGTATACTACAATATTAGTACAATATTAACTACCAGCTGTATCTACTCCACTGTCTCTACTCCACTGTCCATATCAGCCAGTCTACCTAAGTGCATCCTTCTTTCTCTTAGCGACGACATAGACAATATCTTGCTTATTATTATGGCCCTAAATCACAAGATCCTTGTTATAGATGGCGAATCAAAAGGTAAAATTTGTGTCTGCTTTATAATTGTTGGCATTACAAAGTTAACTTGGGGGAGCATGCAACAACTATTACTCCTCCCCCCCTTGTGCTATTTCCTCTCCCTCTATTATATCATCGGCCTTGTGGGGGTGGATCTGATTGGAGAAGATAATTTATGCAAAGAAGGACATATAATGGGCGGTGCTTAATTACCTGTATAGATCCGATGTTCTGTTGGTGTCATACCGGTTTCTGTCGATACTGGCTCCTCGTCCTTCTCTACAGTAGGTCCATCTGTGGCAAATAGAGAAAAATGACTATTTAATACATGTATATGAAGAGTTTATTAATCATTTACCATAGATTCTGCTATTCAACATCGATTAAACTTGTTTTCAGAAACCTGTTACTATTTTTACCCTAAAGTAAAAATTTGAAACCAAGTTGAAGTGCAAGATGAAGAACAAATTTCTTATGTATCCTAAGATTTTAGAGGTTTTGTTTAGTTTTGTTCAAAAGATTCTGGATATTTGCTTGCATTCAGAATGATGCTTTACTATTCTCTACAATATTTGATTGTTCGTGGGAATTCAATAGCCTAAGTAAAAAGAATTCTTTCCTTAACTTCATGTTTAACTTATTTTGTAAAAAGTACAATGGTTCTACAAGCCTACAAGCACATCAATATAAATAATACAATTCGATCATTTTATTTTATAAATAAATCTTTATTCATTTATTTTTTAAAATCCTAAATGTTTGATTATTTGTTGTGGCTTACCTTGTTTCAATACCCGTTCAATGATGGGCGGCGTGTAGGGAGGTGGAGGGGAGTCTGTATAGGAAGAAGAAGAAAAGCGGTAAGTATTAGGGCCATCAGATAAAGCAAAGTAAAGACATCGGTGGACGACAAGTCGGGCTGCCAGCCAGGCGCATAATTGCCCGCCTGTCTCACTGATAAACACAAAACACAGGCCACTGGCGCCAGTCTTTAATTGCACTGCTTTGAATGGAATTAGTGTGGCCGGGCTCCGCCGTGTCGCCCCAGTATTATTATACCTGGCGACTTGGCGGCTGCAGAACACCTACAGTCTGTTCAGTCGAACTTCAACTCTTGGGGTCATGTCAATTTCAGAGTCAGTATAAAGATTAACAAGTGTTTGTGAATGTAATGGAATTAGAAATATAAACTATAAGGAACACTTTATGGTATATAGTGACTTGTGCACGTGTTACTGACTTTGACATTAATAGATTATATATAAAAAATCTGTTTTATTTATATAGATAACATTAGGTTAGTCTATGTCTATTATAACGCCTGGAACTGATCTTTAATTACTTAGGGAAACGAGCAAGAACTGGAAAAACACAGACCTCGCAATCAATGTATGCCAGGTAGCATCCCAACTAAAGTTTGGAAAAAGCATTGGTATACTTTCACGCCAGAGGTAAGAGGGGTTACGTGGTATATATTTCCTTTCTGCACTCACATATTTTTGTATTTCATTCAACATTTCCATATAGCAAGACATGGTTGATGAGCATTCACATTACAGGTAAGGAAACCATAAATATCATTTCACATCAATAATCTTTTAAACCAGCGATTACTTAAGTTCAACCTCAGAGTAGATATTACTCTAAGGTTCAACATAAACTTAATATAATCTCAGAGCAAAAGAAAGTTAGCTAAATATCCTGCATCAAGGTAAGATGAACAGACTACAGTTGGGGACGGCTCGACCCACCTCCAACAACTTGGGCCAGGTTGAGGGTGATGTGAGGCGGTGGTGGTGGCAGAGGTTCCCAAAAGTCTAGGCTCCTCTAAGTCTGGCATATGACCTGCACTTTAACTCTCTTTTAGTGGACTATCAGTGAGCATTAAACATGGCCGCCTCTTCCACCGGTGGTGGCTGAAGATATGAGTTTATTATTAAGAATTAAGGGGATAAAAGGATAAGGATTATAATCGCAGCGACTGGATTGCAATTAACAGTCTGCTGACTACGCTTCGTCGTCTAAAGGATGGGGGTTTAGCTGACAGGATTTCGCAGCAGCTCTAGACCTAGTGTCTCTCGAATATCAATAAAATGATAAATCATCTACTTCAACAGTATTTGGGGAGTGGGATTACTACGGAAAACAAACCCAGTCAGATACTGTTAGAGTGCTGCGAAAGTTAGTGATAAGGCTATCGAAATAGGATTGATATTTTAACTGCTAAACCGATTCCAATAAATAAGGGAAACTATATTATTTAGTATATCAGTCACCAAAATAAAACATAATTCAGAATAACTGGCTCACTCATTAAAAGGGATCTATGAAGTAGATCTTTTCAGCAGCAGCCAGACAAAAACACTTTGCACTGAAGCTAGCAGGGCCACCAAAGGTGAATGTGGATGAGTGATTAAAGGTAGTTTCTACGTCTACAATTTAGTACGAGTGGAACTAGCATCCCCCTACCTATGCCAAACTGCAGCCAGTTGACTGTATTACCGGTCATTTAACATTTAATTGGAAGTGACATGATGCATTATTCAATATATCACCACTACTACCAGTGCAGACCCTACATGCTGCTGCTCCACGGTATAATGACATTAGTGTAGAACAATTAACATAATTGTGCACAGCTAACCATTTCACTAATAACATTCTGCAGTATCATGATGAACTAGCATGGGTGGGTGCATGGGTGGATGGATGTGACGTTTTTTTCTCCTGTCTTTATGCAAAAATAGGCAATATAATTAAATAAGATGACGTTCTGCAGAATCGTGAACTAGCATGGGTGGGTGTATGTATGAATGTGACATGGTTTTTTCGTTCTTTGTACAAAAATAGGCAATATTAATTATGTCTAGTCAAGAGCGGTTGCTAGTTTGGCTGTCTATCGTACCGTGACTGCAGTATTCTAAGAAGACATACAGATTATGGGAAAATGTACTTTTTAGTTTTATTACTTCATAACTTCCATTCTTCAAGTTCTTGGCCATTGAGTACACAGAGTCCGAGAAAAAAACTGATCAATTGCACTGTAATGTGACCATTATAATGCGATTAAGAACGTACAAATCATATATTTTTGTATTACTGCAAAATATTTAGTTTTACTGTTATTACATTTGCATGATTGATGATCATGTAAAAGCTTATATTATTTATATAACATGGGCCATATGGCTTGTGAGTTATTGTATACTTTAAGAAGAACTTTTGATCAAAAACATGTAATGCAAATTTAGCCAAAAATGTGATAAGGCATGTATTTAAACTGTTGATATGCAGTTCCTCAAGACTTCCCCAAGTCTGCAAGAGGCCTAGGCACCCTAGTCAACTTGACCGGGTCTTGGGAGTTGGGATGAAGAACAACAAGGGGGTCTGGGTTGTTTTCTTTGTAAATAAACTAATCAAAAGACACTTGGAGCACTGGCCGCGACCCGAACGTAAGCAGTTTCAGTGTGACATTCCTTGCATCACCATCTGGTACAACCATAGCTGGAGCGCAACTGATGGCTTTCTGAAGAGGTATGAATGAAAACTGTGTCGGCGCCTCGACCCGGCCCCTTCTCTCCCACCACCACCACACCACCACCATCGGAGCACCACCACACAAACAAACATGGCTGCGGACATATCCATCCCAAGTCAGAGTACACTTTAGGTATAATCTCGCGGCCTGACTCAAATTGACATGCTTTCCACTTGGGAAATCTTACCTGGAATAATAAGTCTACTCCAATGGAAAGGGTTACAACATATTGAAGTAGGGTCGTCGCTGTTCTTGCAGCATGACAAGCTTTTCAGCTGGGAATCGTTCACAAGATCGGACCATCTCCAAACTTGACAACAGAGCACATGTGGGGCTACTGTTCGCCGCCCTAACCTCTGCTCCGCCCGAGGCACGAGAACACACTCCGTCGCCTCTCCTCCCTTACTTTCCACAGACTGCACTAAAATCTCCAATTGTTTCTCCTTGAGTCTTTTCAACATGGAGTGGATGACGGCCTTGGCCTCTGTCTCCTCGGAGGTTTCAGTCGCACAGTTGCTTTCATCTTGGGCACGATATCGACACTTCCAGAGACGTTTCACGAGGCTGTTTCGTCTAGTGCGGAACATGAACCATTGGGACTCTTCTTCTTCGTCTGACCCCAACCTCTCATCCACAGTGCTCACACTAAGGCACGGCACAACGCACGTGCAATCCACGGCTTCGATTTTGCCGGGTTTCCTTAGCCAGTGTTGTCAACTGGCCCTCGAGACTAAAATCAAAGTAGATCCTTGCAGAGAGTGAGAAAGAGATGCGGATAGGTAAAGGTAATTCTCCTCCCTCCTCCTCCTCCTCCTCTCTCGGCTGCGGAGGCTTCGCACACACTGACTGACTGGGGCAAAGACAACTACCAACCCCTTATCTTCTCTCACTCTCGCCACTGAATTTTACACTGCTAACACTTAACATTTGAGCAAACTAAAGAAGGGTTATCCACTCATTAACAGTTGCCACATCCTTGGTGAGTTTTATACAATCCAATCACACACAAAACGAGAATAATCCACAAGCTCTCTCTCCCGAATGTACTCCACGTCTCTTCGCCTCTAAACATCCCTTGTACACTTCTCCCCTCCGAGTGGGTGAGTTGACTTCGCGACAGGGGAGGGCAGGTCAAAGTTCACTTACTCCAACTGAATTCGAATTAAACATCATATCAGCGTCTCTTTTTCGGGGAACACATTATCCATCAGCTAAATTAAACCCCTGAATCCACTTTACAAACCCATATTCGCATTCTGCGCATAATAATTTTATGTTTTCTTTCTGCAGTCTTGAATGGCGTCACAACCTGCCTCCCCTCCGACTAAAGTGCCCGGGTCTGGAGCCACTTGGACAGCTCGACCCGGATAACGCAACGCCATTGGTCGAGAGCAGTCACGTGCTTCGTCTAGACTTTTTGGCGCGCCTGCTGTCTAAAGTGATTGTTGCGCAAATAACATATCAGATTACGCGTTGTACTTGACTTTGGTGATGCAAAATCTTATTTTTCCATTAAAGTGGAAACACATTACCTCTAAAATATTAGAGGAGTCGGAAAAGCTTCCTGAAATTTATTTGAAACACTATCTAAAATCTTTTTTTCCTTCGATGGTAGACCTATACCCCCCTGTTTATACATGGTAGGCCTATGGTAAAGGCATATCTTTGCTGGGACCCGCCGGGTGAAAAGTTCAATGAATGATCGGTTCTGGTTAGCCAAGCTCTAACATTAAACCACTATGGGAGCATAGGCGCCAATGTTTCCGCCGCTCTGCCCATCCCGACTGATTGGGCAAGGAGACTCTTCAGGCGATATATTGCAGTGCATAATAATTAGCCTAAGCTAGTACAGAAACCCTTTAGCTTTATAACCATGACATCTTGTTAATTCTTTGTTTTATTACGCCAGCAGGCCTAACCACAAACATCGCATTCCAGAGCCAATTAACAAAACAACCTCATCAGGGCATTTTAATCAATTATTGCCAAGAAGGTAATTTTTTTTCTTCTTTTTTTTTTATAAAAAAATGTTATCTACAGTCATAATTGCCATTAGCATAATTACCTTCTTCCATATGACAAATGTATTATTCTGCACATAAGAAAAAAAACACCCGCAGCAATATGCATCATACTTCAGGGTCTATTCGTAAAGCCAACATTTTGTCCATACACAATTAAAAAAAATAAAAAGAAGTCACATAAGAGTTGGCATTGAAGCCTTGCATTAGATCTAAAGCCGTAAAGGGACCCCCGCATTGTCTGTTCCCTCAGTCAAACTCGATCATGTTGAAACCAACTGTGTATATTCGCCACAAAATGGCATTAACGGTTGCGCAACTGTTATTTCGTGAGACTGCCGCCTCTTTCATTTATACGAGGATTCCTGGCGCCAGAACGGCCGATGGGCTGATAATGGAGCCCGTCCACGGTCCACAGAGGAAAGGGCGACCGCTTGGCGGGACCCAGTCGTGTCGCGGCCGCCCAAGCGGACAGGGGGCGTGTCCGGTCAAGCGAAGAGCCATACCGCCAACGGAGCATTGCTGCCACCGCGCGGTTAATAAGGAAAACACATGCAAAAGTCGACACGCTTTGGTGCCAAGTATTCATGTGATGAGAGGACCTTTCCTATACAGTACAGGTTCCCTCTAATGAATGTCATATTTTAGATTGTTGGATTGATTGCCGATTCTGGGAATGTTGTTGGAGCTAGGGTGTACATACCGGTATGTATGTTTAACAGGAATTTTAGGACGGACAATATAATGGGGAAAACCAAAACATAATGAATGTAATAGGCCTATTAATTATAATAATAAATAGCTACGGATCATAGCCCAGATTTCTAATCCTATCTGGGAAAATGGTAAGGTATTTGTACATGCCTATAATTATCATAGTTGTAGTAGGCTTAGTGGTAAAATAAATAAAAAATAATAACACATTTTACTGTTTTCATGAGTAGCCTAAGGATCCGATGTTGGACAAAAAAAAATATAAAAAAAATAATAACATTGAAGACTATTAAAGAAATACGTTAGTTAGCTAATTCTATTTTACCAATAGAATTTACATAGACGAAAAAGACCCCCCCCCCCCCCACACACACACACACACCATTCCGGAACTCTAGTAATAACAAACGTTTATTATATTGTTCAAATGTTTTATTTCATTTCCAAGGTGATTTATTTTGATAAACATTACAGGCCTGGTACATTTGACTTTCTAATCAAATCTAAAACAAATTAATGTAATTAATATATTATGTGATAAGGAATGCATTCTGTGTTCGGAAGATTGTGGTTGAAGAAAGAAAGAAAGAAAGAAAGAAAGAAAGAAAGGGAAGCAGAAGGACATGGGATGCATATTTAATATTCATTTAACGCTGAGCGAAACTCCACCCCAACCCCGCCCACCGCCCCCAAAGAAATTGATTTATTAAAAAGATCTTGTCATTGAACATTAATAAAATCTTCTATATTTCCACATTCATATATTTCATCTAGTTTCCATTATTTCCATTTATTAATGTGTTTTTTGCCAGCTGGTTAATTACTGACTTTAGTCAAAAAAGATATCGTTGTTTCTTAGCATCAAGATCAAATACAAAATATCTAAACTAAACTAATGTATGTTCCATACATTAGTTTAGTTCCATACAAATATTTTACAATTATGCGACTGTATAGAAATGGCAAAAATATTTAAAATTTCAGCCAGGCTATCTACAATTCTAAATGATCAGTTTCATTACCGAAATTAGCTGTGATTGCAACTTTAACTGCGTCTCGATGTCACTCGCTGTTGAATAAACTCCCAGGAAACACTTGGAAAGGCCCACCAGCCCAGTTTCTGTATATTGTATTATTCTGCCTTTGCCAGACGCCCCAAACCACAAGATATGAATCATGGCGCCGTTCTATAGTGTTCACAGTTTCGAGCCAAACAATCAATCTTTGGTCCAGAAATGATGTTCGCAGCCACGATTCATACAAATATGTCTGCAACTCTGTTGTTCGCTCCCAGGTAAGTCAAAGACAAAGCATTTTCCTGGGATACAGGAAGACGGGTCGTGCCAAACGTAGCCTACTGAAAAAAAGCACCTGAAATGACAGAATATTTTTAAATGATAACACTGAAAACATCTGGGTAGGCCTAGAGATTAATAGAATTTCTCTTTTTTTAATTTGACGAAATATCGCCAATTAGATTTTGAGAACCTTTTGAGAATTTTGACGAGATTTCGTCATAAATTGTGGGGAACATTTTTATTGTTGAAGTTTTCAAAAAGCCTACCGGGCATTGATTTATGGTCATAGTGAGGAGTCACGTGATTCAGATGAATGAGGGGAAAAAATGACCAATAATGTCTCAGACTTAAATGGACAGCTAGAGACATGCTAGTTAGTATTATACGAAAATAGGGAATTCTGACAAAAAAAATAATATTTTATGCAAACAGGCCTTGACGCAAGTACCGGTAGTTAGTCCCAGAATAATACTTTCTTTATTCGGTCTTTCAAATACACATAAGGGGCGTGTGCTTCTGGGAAAAGATAGCCAGGTCTGCCAGATCGGACTGAAAAACCTTATTCCAATATCACCGGACCATCCCTGAAAAGATTACATGAACACATTGCAAGAAGTAGTTCTTTTGTCAAGTGGAAACATAATAACATAACGGCCTTAGCCTACATGTTTTTATTGCCAGTAAGAAATCAAGAGCTATTCGTGTATTATATTGAAGACATGTTTTTAGGCCAATATAATTGATACAAGGACGTATTCTGGACGAAGATGCCATTAGGTTGTATGTCAATGAAAATATATTCCATTTTGTATAAATTCCCCTCTCAAGTCCTTGCTAATAAAATGTAGGCTATACGATGCGTTAGATCCCGCTCTACTCTCTAATAGTTAGTCGAGAGTCTAGCTACTACTTTACATAGAACCCACTTATCAAACCAATCAGTCATTGACAAATTAGGCCTATTAACCTTATAATTCTTCAATCTTGTTGCAAAGATATATAGACGAGGGTAGACTTATCCTATATCTATAGGCCTACCTATAGGACAGTTCAAAGAAAAAGTAAAAGAAACTTAATGTCATACGACCATAATGCATAAAACATTAGAGAATGGGAACACAAAAGCAATATATTTATGGACTGTAAATTACAGGATGAAAAAAACAAAGATGCAGTTATAAAACAATATCAGAAACCAGATTTATTGCGCTAACAATTAATGTATATTTTAAGAGTCCAAATAACGCTACATGTTTATTTAACTTTTTCCTCCGCAGGAAGCTTCCATATCAAAGTTGAAAATGCCTAGGGAAAAACGCTTTGTTAAATCAGAAATGAAATCCTGCGTTGAGAAGAAGAAACTATCAATTAATTCCAAGCTCGAATATGAGATTTAGACATATAGCACAAGGAATTATATCATTTCCACCGCCATGAAAAATACCCTCTTTACCCGCGTCATTTCCAGACCAGAAAAAAGCTACATCAAACAGGAAGTCTGACGGTCGCCACTCGACGACGGTGGCGCCACATGGTGGTAAAGTAGGCACTCACGCGCCATGACTAATTGCCCGTTTCCCGGATCTGTCATGACTCTTCCAGCTTTTTCTTTCTCCGTCTGTTAAACGATCTAAGCATGTTTTTCCCCAAGGCCTCTATTCTTCATATCTTGTCATCACTAGTCTAAATACATTCCTGGTAAATCACTCCCTTTTCTACACACACAGAATATCGGCAACAAGCAACGAATGCCATTTGTCTTTGGAAACTCCTCCGTAGCTCTCTATATTGTTGTACTTTGTTAATAGGGGATTTGCATGTCTGCAATTTTGAATATGGATTCGCATGGAATTATGGGAGTTGTATGTCAGTGTAAAATCTATAGAAAACATGTCATGTTCAGCATGGAATATATATCGGTGCTCTAAATGTGTGTGGACATGCGCAGTGTTACATACAAATCCCCTATTACATGTTGCTCAGATCTACACATATGAGACTACTAGCTACTACTGGTCGTTAAACGTGAGAAGACAAAAGAAGGAAATGCTGCAAATTTAATTTAATTTGCGAGCTGGAACTTCCGAAGACCTACCACACTTTACAGCTCTAATATTTATTCTAAGCAGAAATAAAATTGCTAAACAATGTTTACAGGAAGTGTCGCAAATTTAATTTAATCAATTTATATTTGCATGCTGGAAGACCTAACATAAAAGTAGTAGTCCAAGTCTATTTTCCAGGTCTAGTTCTTTGGAGCGAAAATAAAAATGCTTTATATACACATACACAAAACAGCGCAGACTGATTTATTTTGAGATATTTTATAAAATGTTTATTTATTCATTATTACATCTGACATGTATATGTGTTTGATATACATGGAATACAAACAACGATTGGAACGACCACCCGATTGTCTTTTTGCCAAACAAGTGTCCCAGCAACTCCAACATTCATATTCAAAAGTTGCAAGGGAAAATGTAGCAAAACTGTTTGTCCTTAGTCTTTATTGACATTATTTATCACGACATTTCTAACTTCTGATATGCACACTTTTATAAATAATTTGTCTGGTGTGGGAATGGGGGAATGAAGGAATGAGGGATTGGGGGTTTAGACACAACCTAGAATACATTAATAACGTCGGAATATTGTTCTGGCAGTTGTCCAATACACAATATGGGATTTGCACGAAGTTGTTTTACGAACTGAATATTTTCTTAGGAAATGTGCTTTCATAACCTTGCATCAACATTAAAACTGAACCCATACATGTTTATTTATGCATGGCTCGCAAATATATATCTTCTGTTATTATTGTTATAATGCATTAACATGGCACCTAAAATTTAACAATATTTGACCAGAACAACTTCAATATCACCTAGAGAAACATTCACCGACTTTCCATTATGCTGAAACTGGACTACCGTAATTGCTCTAACAAGCGCACAGTGCGCTAAAAACAGCCAGTTTCTACCCAAATAAGCGCACACCCTTCCCAATTTAAAAAAAAAAGTATCTTTTATTCAGGAGAGTATTATGGTGCGTCAAAGAACTTTTATAGGGCTCGGGTAGGACCTGGTCTTCCGCCATATCCTGAAATTTCGCTAATACATTTGAAATGACTTAGTTTGAATGAGGTGACATGCTTGGCGGCGACATTTGGACTCATCATGTGACATTACAAGAGGTGTGTGTGCGCTTATTATGGCAACTACGGTATATTCAGCCCAGATTAATTCCCTTCAGGCCAGTGCAATCCCTAATTACCGTACCAATGATACACTGGAGGAGAATGTTGACCACATAAAGAGGATAAAGATAGTCTCAGCTAACATCAAGAGAAAATACTTTTCTCCAAGACCCATTTGATGGGTTTCCAGGCCCTCAAACCAATCAGCACATTTTTCAAGACCTTGAATTTATTTTTCCAATTTTCAGACATTTAAAGTACCAGCGGATGCCCCGCAAAACTTCGAAAAGGCCATGAATTCATGAAAATCACAGCATCAAAATATAGTGAACACCATTTTTTCCTCGTTTTCAATATTAAACCTTCCATTCTCCATTAGGAAGGATCAAAGAAATAATCGAATGTAGCTGAGAAGGTAGCTTTAAGGCCATTAACTACGAACCATACACATGTACACCCACGCTCTCCAAACTAACATAGCCGCACCCAGACACTTCCCTTAGATCTAACACTTCACATGGGAAGTCCCATTGATCGAGGAATTCCACGGTAAATTTAGACACTCCAAGAACAGTAACAGTTATGGGCAAGGAATAAATAAGTTATTCCCAATATAGGTACAGTCCTTAGACTTTCGAGATTCGATGAATAATGTTGAATTGGAATACTTTATCATTATTTATTTTGTTCCTGTCTAAATGACTCTGGGGGTAGCATGAATCGGATAGCTGCAAAAATAGAGTTGGCTCTAAATATGATTCGTAGATTGTATGTACAATAGAATTCTGTCCATATTTGTCAAAATTGATTTGGGCAAATCCTCTAATAGAAGCTGCTAGTGGACCTTTCAGAGTTCAGGAGAATTTTGGCGACAAGATGATTACTCAGTCATTGATGGTGCCCATATCGTATATTTTGTGATCCCAAGGTGCTCCAGGGAGAATCGCGCGGCTATTGTTCTAAGTGATTGATAATTTTCACCCTGCAAATGATTTACATCAGCGAAAACCTCGAATATAAGCCTTCTCCTCCTCAGCAGTCCAGGATCAGATCAGAATGGTATGTCAGTGATTGGACGCCTACTGCGCCAATAACTATCCCGGCCCTGGAGTAGGGGGTCATAATTGGGTTATAATGGCATTTTGCGGTTTGGAGCGATAGGCTTTCCCTCAGTGTGGAGGGACTCTCTCAACACTGAGCCTAGACTGTTGTCAGAGCATTCTTACCAAGTACCTCTAATAGAAACAGGCTTCTGTTTAGAGTTTTTACGATAGTTCATATCCAGTAAACCTTCAATGTCGAAACACTTCCATTTGTCTAACAATATTGGTTTTGTGTGGATGTAGTAATGCTGTTCAACTTCAACCATGAGACGGTTAACTCTTTTGAATGTAACCTTTAAAATGTTGATATTCTTAACTGGAGATACCACTACTGACCATCAATCTAAAATAAAGACTTCGAGGTAACTTTGTACTGGACTGAAACTGTAATGTTTTGATAACTAGTAGTAGACATTACCTGTTTTTGAAATAATCTTTACCTGGGAACAGTGCTTCATGTACAGTAATTGTGCTGAATAAAATCTCCCTAAATCTAAATCACAATAAAACTTCTCGGGGGTAGTACGAATGGTACAGAGGAGCTTAAACACTTGGCTTTTGGCCCTTTTTTTGAAAAAAGATATTGGTACATCCATCCATTGGAGGCAAAATATACAGTCTATGAAATTTAATACTATATACAAGTGAATGTGTATTCGTCCGAATATCCCATGTCGAAGCGTACAGTGCATGGGAAAGAAAGTTTCAGATATAGTATATATAAATATGTAGAGATACGCTTTCTAATGAGAAACACCTTTTGGTATAACCAGATTCTAGTGATATGCAGCGACATATAACAACGACAACCCTAACTGAACATGTAACATCGGTTACGAAAACATTGGCTATTGATATTTGACGTTTGGTGGCAGGCTGCCCGATCTTGTGACGAAAATAGCACTTTTCAATTTAATTGATGTAGAGATACTCTTTAATAGGGGAGTTGCATGTCCGCCATCTTTAATCTCAATTCGCAAGGAATTATGTGAGTTGTGTGTCAGTGTAAAAGCTATAGAAAACATGTTATGTTCAGCATGGAATATTTAATGCTGATCTCACGTAAATAGCCGTGTGTTTTACATGTTTCCATAAAACAAGACTTCACCTTTCCCATAATGCATTCGGTTTTATAGATCATTTGTACAAGCTATGATATTGGTGAAAAGATCCTTGCATTTTTCGATAAAAATGTTGTTAAATATTGGTATGCCAGATTTGTAATCCATCCCAGCATGCACTGCAATAGACATGTGCAGTGAGACATGCAAATCCCCTATTGAAAGATTGATTTAAGCCTTGGATCATGAATGTGTCACAACACGGATATGGCAAAAATGTACATGTCCTTCCCTCAGGGACACGTAATACGAATACTTCACTGGAGTTTCCCCCAGGCATAAACAATTAAAAAAAAAGTTAAAATTGAATTTTCTGAGATAGATTTCGGGAATCGTATATATTCTGCTCTTAATCACAAGTTAATTCAAGAATGGATATGGATTTAAGGCAGAGACGATTCGTTTGTTTAGAAGAAAGGTTATTGAAGAGTTAATCTGGTTCCAGGTAAGAAAGAAATTAGCTATATCAGAAATACTAGAGTAAGCTAATGAAATGAAGAGAGTGACGGACTTGGATAGAACAGAAAATACAACCAATACAAGTAATTCTACCATTGTAGGATGCAGATGTTTAGTTGTCCTTGAAGCAACGCATCCCAAATTACAGCTACACTATATTCTAGTCTCCAATAGTTTCAAGGCTAATTCAGGAAGAAGTAAAATCAGGAGAAATATGTATATATAATATTGGGAGAACATACGGCCGGACAAGCTGTAATATTGCCATAAAATCGCTTATGTACATTCTGTAAATATCTGACCACCATTCCAGAAAGAACCTTTTTGCTCATCGTAACTATCGTTGACTCACCTCTTAAGGAGCCATTAAACAGAGATACATACGTGCATACATAAATAACCTTGAAGATTGTTGCCAAAACAAAACAAGAACAAAAAGAAGTAACCTACTGTCATGTTAAATTAACAGTTAACATAAAGATTTGATCCCCTAAAAATATGTACACCATTTGTGACTGCCAGAGTCGTCGGCCCATTTACAATAGTAATATTATCAAAGATATAACAAGTTTCCCCTAATTTCTGTCTCCACAGGGGCTGAGTCAGACAGGTCGTAACACCTTGCATGGGGCATGTGCCTCGGACAGAATCCAACCAGTTCAGAAATTTCTATAGTAGATATCAGGAACGGATAACATTTTACTTATTTTCTTCATAAATACTTGACAGTAAGTTTTCAGATATGGGAATGAATTTGCCAGGGTGATTAATGAACCGTACACATACATTTAATTTTGAAATAGAAAAATACTCAAGGGAATGGGAGATAAGAAACATGAACCAAATTGTCCCTAATTATCTAAACTGGGATTTATGATATGAGAACGATAACATACATAGTCTGGAATGATGATAAAGCATGTTTAGATTTCGATTGTTAATTAACAATAATATTCAAAAAATTCTGAAACACTTTCAGAGTCTTATAGCCATAATTATAGGACCCTTTTGGCAAATCAAAACCT
The DNA here is from genome assembly GCA_942159475.1 of Sthenelais limicola. NCBI lineage: Eukaryota > Metazoa > Annelida > Polychaeta > Phyllodocida > Sigalionidae > Sthenelais > Sthenelais limicola. Next base: position 105,937,450 of record OW804094.1, on the reverse strand, counting down.
GAAACAAATGATCATTATAAAGAAGAGACAATATTCTGTAGGTTACTCAGGGAGGTAAATGTAACATACACCTCACAAATTTGCTTTGCTCAAAGAAATGAATATTCGCAAGGATCCGAGACACAGCCCCACACTGACCCCACCCAAAGCTACACTCCACCCGGGACCCTCAGTAAGCCCCGAGTTGGCCATTCGCATAAACACACCTTTCACACAGCACATCCGGGTCCCCGCGTGGCCCACAGAGCCACCTGGCGAGACAGGACATGACGAGTGGCGCCACCTGGGGTGTGAGCTAGGAGTCTGTGGGCGTGGCTAGAGAGAAGAGTTGGATGCGGCTAGAGTTGAAGTAAAGACTGGGCGAGTGGAAGACCAGGGACCAAACGTAGGGGATGAAGAACTCCTCCGGCTGGTCCTCCTCCACATACTTGAATTTCAGTTCGGGGAATTTCTGCAAGAATAGGGAGTAAAAATGGTCAGTGAGCAGAAACTATGTTAAACCTTTAATCCAGGCTGGGATGCTGAAACATTTGGGGAAAGAAAGAAAAAAGTGAATTCTTATTATTTAGGGGCCTCTGCTACATGTACAGAACATTTTTAATTGATTTAAAGACAACATCTTTTGAGTTTTCGACAATTTTGGGTGTACATGTAGTAAATGGTTGAAAATAGGGGGAAGAGATAAAAATACTGGTCTCAGTTCAAATACTGATTACTGGCAGAGGGCCCTGTCCATGGAATCTTAGTCCAGTTTTAACGGAGCCTAGGAGGAAAGTTAATACGAGAAAGTGTGCATGAATTAATTTGTAATATTTGTATATACTTACCCTAAGTCTATCTCGTTTGAACTGTAGCGCTCCTTGTTTGATTATATCGTTCACCTCCGCCACTGACGGCTGTTTTTGTGCCGCATCTAACCGGGCAGTGAAAAAGCCTAGCACCTAAGATAAACAAAAAAGTTGTGTTTAATTTCTGAGTTGTGCAAATAGGCATAGTATCTCTGGGAGCAGACACTGTGTCTGGACTTTAAGGTAAAACCTTCGGATCAGGAAACAACATTACATGTAGAGAGAATAGAACGAAGCATTGGTAATACAAGAACAAGTAACAGTTGAAAAGCCTTGGATTTTCGCCTCAAGGGCGAAAAATTGCTCGAAGAAGGGAAGTGGCGCCCCTGACAGTAGACGGAAGAACTGACGGACGAGGGGTAGGTGTGAAGGTTTAACTAAGTGGTAATAGGTGTAGAATTACCATTCAAACTGCAACTTTCTTCTTTTTCACTCACACATGTCATTCTTATCAAATGGAAACTGTATTTTTAGAGAGAATTAGAACAAGATTTCGCAGGCACATTAATGAGCACTGAATGAATTAATTCATAACACCTGGGAGGGGGGAGGGGGTTAGGAGAAGGAGGTGGTTGTTGTTTTGCTTGTGGTGATGGTGGTGGTCCTCGCGGTCCTGCACCTTATCAGCTTATCAGGCAGGATAATTACTGCCATTCACCCCAGAGTTGGGGGCCGCTGACAAGTGAAGCAGGCCTTATCTTGGAGCTCGCCACAAAAATGGGCACTGCCATCCACAGTGTACACATGATTTTGTCAAAAAAAATTGTTTCAATTCCTTTAATATGATCAACATTTCGCTAAAATTTGGTTCAACATGCACCTCAAACATAACAGTAAACAAAATCTGAGCAAGACCCTAGACAATGTAGATGAAAAAAAAAAAAATTTCTGTCCTAATGGGATTTTAATGACATTTGCGGTTTGGAGCATTTCAATGACATTTTGCGGTTGGGAGCAAGACCCTAGACAATGTAGATGAAAAAAAAAATTTGGCAGAATTTACTTAATATGTACAGCTGCCAACTGTACATTTTCAGAAAATCTGACCCATATAGAGGATGACCAGGATTAAAGTTTGAAACTTAAGTTAAAAGAAGTAATTTGGCTTCTAAGCATGCTAGAATGATGGGACAAAGACCAAAAGTATTCTTATGTTAAGGAGAATATATTTACACATGAATTGCAATAATATGGCACACAATTAGAAAAATTGATGCCGGCACTCTAGCTCTGTTATGATGCCTGTCAACTGTCTGTCTGTTATCACTTAATTAGGTGAGGGCGGTCAAGCAGCGGGAGGTGACGGTCAAGCAGGCCGCCCAGGTGAGGGGAAAAGGCAGGGATTATCAGGATTATCAACATTCCATCTTAGATTGAGATATATAGTAGATAAAGGAAAGTGCGCATTTTGGAAACAAGATTTTGAATTTTGAAAATGAAAAAATTAATTTAAATTTCCGAAAATTAGACCAAAAGGTGGCGCTTTGGTTATATTTACTGCATGGAAATTTATAGGATTATAGGACAAATCATGCGGCTATAAATAGGGGGGTCTCTTATCTACAGGAATGTCAATTAGTAACCCGATCTGCCGACCGCCGATTTTTGTCAGTATACTACACTAATTCTAATGAAGCTCTACGAACTTCGTTCTTCGAGCTTAATTATCGGACGGGATCTCGTCCAATGATTCTTTGATTACCAATGGTGAGTTCCATTTACTATTTATCATATTCAATTAAAAATGTTGGGAGGGGTGCTGCCAACCGATTAAGTTTCAAATCAGGTGAGATTGTGACTTTGTTGAAAAGAGAGATGTTGGATTGAGTTTTTCACTTTTTATTTGGACTTTAACTGGTCATTCAATTAAAAAGTTCTTTATTGTTGATCTTAATACTTTTTGGTGAATCATTTCTGGCAAGCCAGTTCTTTTAATGAGTACCGTCTACCCCATATCAAAGAAGAATATTGAAAATAAACCTTTGTTTTGGTTTTGAATCATCCTAAATTATCTAAAAATTAAAAGAAATACTAATTCCAAGTAAAATGGTCGGTGTCCAATATAAGTCTATGGTCGAAGTAAATATATTGTGTCTGATGCAACCGCTTCCTTTGTATCACTATAAGTAATCCCTTTTTCGTCAACAAACATCGTATTACACGAAATAATGATTTTTGAATAAATACATGAAATCAGTTTCATTGATTTAGACGTTGTCGCCTGAACATTTTGGATTGATTCACCAAGAAGTCAAGAATTGTCCATACACGTTCAATAATAAAATATGATTTTTGCTTTCTATACGACTTACTGTGTCAATATTCTGAATGATGTCTTGGAAGGTGGGATGTGTTCTAAAGTGTGTGAAGACTTCCTTGTTGTAGAGGAGTGTGTAGATGAGGTTAGGGTTGTGGTGCAGCGCGTGTGAGAGGCATGAGTTGATGATCTCCAGCACCATGCGGATCACTTCTTCCAGCACCGCAAGATCCTGCATCTACAACATGGGAAACAGCCACATATGTTACATCTATTGTTACATGGTTTCCACGCTTTTGGTCAGGAGAAATTCCAGACTTTTCAAAGCCTTTCCAGGCCCATTTGACTGATTTTTCAGAGCCTAATGAACGAGCCAGGGTGTAGTAGTCATTGCGACATATATATTACATCTATTGTTATAACGAAAAGTACGTCAACCAGATTCGGTTTTCATTTCTTCTCCATGAAACATCACCAAGACAAAACAGTGGACAGACACTTCAATCGATGCCCAATTAATAACCCAGTCAGGGAATCCGGGATATAAATCTTAATCCTCTATTTCGCTAATTTACTAATGCAAACACTTTGATTGGAAGGGAAGAAAGAGGAAGAGATGAAAGGAATGGATGCACAGGCTCCAATCGTAGGGCCTAAATTTGGACTGCTACACTTACGTAGTTTTGATCGTCGTCAGACGCCGACCCATCGTCAACACCGTTCACAGCTGCGTCTTGAATTAAATCCACTTGGCGCGTGTGTTTCTTCTGAAGTAGCGTGAACAAACTGTAGGAAAAATAGAAATTATTATTTTATTAGTATTTTGTGCATTTCAAGAATTAAAGAAAGGAAAATTTCTCAATTCCATACATTTGTGTAAATATGTAAATTGACAAGACTTTTGTCATCATATTTTTATTTGGTCAACATATTTAGCTGTATTTTTTTTAATATATTTTTTTGGGTGTAATTGTGTATAGATCTATAGTTATTAACGTCTGCTTTAGCCACTTTGGCCTGTTCTTATGACAGTATGATTAAAGAACTGGTAAGAGAGAAATCTGTTTGATTCTACAATATGCCTCCTGGCTTAAGTTAAGGCTAGGGTTTACATATAATATTATGTAGAATGTTAATAAAGGCTTTTGGGACAGATGGACGGGGGGAGAGTGCTACCCACCTGACTAATCTCTGTGTGACGTAGGGATGGAGGTTGTGGAACTGGGCAGACATGTTAGCCAGGGCGGCCAGACAGTTGGTGTGCAGGTACTTGTCCTGCAATATAGTGTCATATATTAGACATCGGTATTATACTTATTTCATTTCATTGCATTCATAGCATTATTAATAACACAATGTAGCATACACATTGTCAATATCGTTTCTCAAGCCAGAAACTTGTATGAAGTCACAATACAAAGTCTAGGCCCAAACTCTCACATCAGATAAGAATGGTATGTCAGTGATTAGACGCCTACTTCGCTAATGGGTTTCCTGGCCTAGGACTAGGCGTTCTAATAGGAATACAATGCCATTTACATTGTCTTAATGGAATTATAATGGCACTTCAATCGTTGGAAGAACTGGTCTCAGGGGCCTGTATTACCATCAGCAAATAAAAGAATCTCTGAATTGAATTGAATCACGGTTTGAGGCGAGAGGCTTTACCTACGTTTGAAGCGACTCTCTCAACTTTGGGCCTAGACTATGATAGAGTGCATGTCTCACACATAGAGAATGATGTAGACTTACCCTCATGCGTGTCATATTGTATTGTATCGTCCGTATTACTACTAGCACTAACAATCCTCCTAACGTGATCTCTGTAATATTTCTTTCTTTGAACCACACCACATTCTTGATTACCTGCAAATAAAATAGTACCATAAATTTGTCACAATGTTAGCGAATTGAAGGTATTTGTAGGTAGAAATATTAATATACGTTTAATATAATTTTTTGACACCAACCGAGACAATTTCTCCAGAACAAGGCAGCAGTTCACCAAAGGCAGGAGGCCAACGAAACTTTGTAATTTGAGATTTTTGTTGTTGAAAATATGAAGTTTAAAATAATGGAATTTTGATTCTTTTTTAAAGTTTTCAAAAGTACTGGATACTTTCGTCACTAACAGTAGGGAACATAGGCTTCTGCGTGCCATATAAGCTACACTGCCTCTTTGTAACCTAAAGTTAGACTAAGCCTAGCTCTAACGGTGCACCCTTAGATGAGCAGTAGAACCCAGCATTTACCTTAAGAGAGCTATTACGAAAAACAAATCTTACCAACATTACTTATATTATGACATTAGAGGACTGAATTTATCAATATTCGGCTGCTGTTGTTTATACAAGAAGTCTTTTATGAAGAAATTCTCCAAAATGTTGGTAAAATGACATTTAGATGGGTTGGAAAAGAACGGAACAAAATGTAGAAATTCTTTAGTTTTGACACATGTTAACTGAGAGCGCAGCTTGAAGTGGCAAGCGCCATGTTAAGAGTAATATTCGGACTAAGGCAAAACTTACGATTTCATGGACGGCTTTGTTAAAGTAGTCATCTTCTGAGAGGACGAGGAGGACAATGAGAGCCATGTAGATGTGGTGAGAGTTCTTCTCTGGTGCATGGTACAACAGCTTCAGCAAAGGCATCACCTGCAACACAAGAGGTCACATTGTAACATAGGCAGGGATGCAAGTTGGGGTTTGGAAAATTGACAAAATGTTCGGGCTCTAGTGTGATGGCTACTCATGAAGTCCCCCATCACATCAAAACATGTTATTCAAAGAACAATTTTTTACACTTTTTGAAAGTATCTGATCAAATGCAGGGTCAATCGGTGGATCATTAAAATTTTATAGGTGTAATGTTATATTTTCAGCCACTTTACCAAATTATTCGAAATACGGTAATTTAGATTGACTGATTTCAGTCACCTGTCGGAAACTTGCTTCCCAACATGGGGGCACAGGGATTGCCATAGAGATGATATACCTAAGTTAAAGCTAAGTTGAATATGGCGAAGGGCAAAAAAAGCCTAAAAAATTGTTAATAATTTCATCTTCAAAGACCTTAATAATAGTCGATATAAAGCGATATCGCTTACCCCCACCATCTAAATCTATCTCTCTGTAATAAGAATTGCGAAAAGGATGGAAAAAAGGTAAAATGATGTAAGTATTCATGTCATTAGGAACTGGATATACCTCTTCTTCAGAATTGCCATCCGAGGTCTAATATTGAAATGATCCCTCGAAAGTCGTCACGAATTCTTATAAACTTTTCATTGAGGATACTTATGGCAATACTTAGGGATCAGTTATAAGAGCTGAACTAACAGCCTGGTAACAAATAATACATAAGAAAAGGAAAAATTTCACCAAGGATGATGATAAGGAAAAGCCCAAATATTAGGGAGGTTCAGCAAGTCTAACCTATCCGTAAACGTATTCGTATCTCTGATATACAAACATATTAAAAGGAAGATAGAGGTTCAGCAAAACATGGAGGGAAAAACGTAACGTAAAATATCAAGCAAAATGTTTCACCACACAATATATTTTGTATACATAAAAATGCGACGTAATTCACAAAACACTTATGGATACGGTTACGTAATTGAGATAGATTTGCTTGCGGAACCTCCCTATTGTAGGGATATAGCTTACCAGCTGGTCAATATTTGTCCTGGAGAGAATGAAAGTCTTGACGGGCATGTTGCGGTGCAGGAGGAGGTAGAGTAGTAGCGTTGTCTCGTCCTCCTTCAGCGTGGAGCAGAGCGTGCCGTACAGCGCCGTGAAGTCCACCTTGAACGTGGCCACCGCCTGGGTCGGGCTCGAGTTGGCCGCAGGGTCTAAGGTAGCAATAGAGAATTTTTCAAAACTAATTTTATTGGACCAATTTTCACAAGAGTGCTAGGTCTCATTTGCCAAGTAAATACTAGAAAAATTACCTTTAATATTAGATTTAGTTCAAGATGAAATCATACGCACATTTAACTAATTAATTTAATCTCATATACAAATGGCATAACTTTCAATTCTTCTATTCACATGTGCCTTTAATGCACTAGTATCGACTAGACCAAATTTCTTTTTTTATTTCTAGGCCACAAAATATATCAGAAATATACATACAAAAAGTTCGCATGGATAAAAACAAGGTAATCTTAACTTTAGACATCTTATTTTACTGTTTTTATGTTCATTATTCCTGTCGTTACTACAATGTTTAATACACTGTGGTACGCTAATCCTGAACTAATCATGGTCCTCAACGTGCATAGTGGATTTATAATATAATTCCCTCGACGGCCTAAAGGCCTTGTCTCGGGAATTATATTGTATAAATCCACTATCCACTTATGGCCCCATGGTTTATCCGTAAAATCTAACATTCCCATTATTTTCATACTCATCCATCGTCCAATTAAGTAACATTTAATTTGCTTATTCGATTTTTTCCCCACCTAAATCCTTAAAAATAATTACATCGTAACTTTATATTGCAACAAACTGAATGTATATTCGTTAACTTAATCTGCACGTTCCTTATAGCAAATGGCACTCTGTTCGGGTCCTTCGGGGTTCGTCCCGTTTTCTAATGTGTCTCGATCAGTTTGAACCCAAACAGAGTAAATTTAACTTGTTTATCCTAAATTTTCGCTCGATGAAGCTCAATTCACTGCAACTTGTAGGCCTAAGTTACGCGGTCGGGGACGACGTCATTTGTTTCAAGTTTGTAGGTCAGGCCTACGCTGCACCAATGAGATCGCATAATTTAGGCATGTGTAACCATGGAAGCCCGAACTGATCGGGTGAACAGTTCGGATCAACCAAACTGCACCCCTGAACTGCACCTTTCTAACTTCTCACGTGTGTAATAAAACTTCAAACTCTGGTCTATTTACTGCTTTAACGATCAGTGTTTTGTGAATGTAAACCACTACCTGAATAACAATCTGTTAAAAGAAACCCCAGTGCACATACCTTGTGAATTGGTGAAGGCAAACAATGCCTGTCGGTACGGGTTATGGATGCCCTTATTGCTGGTGCAATGGTTTGCCAATACTAGTATGAGCAAGAGACTCTGGTTGGCGAGAAGTGTCTCAGGAACGCTCTCCTCCTCTTTGGTAGGTTTAGCTGTAGCCGCGTTACCCATGCCCAAGGTCATGACCGACCACAAGCCAGCTGAAATACAATAGACACATCATATATTTGTTATTCTCTACATTAGTACCTTTTGAGGTATTGTTGATTTCCCCTTTCCCCGAGTTCATGTAATACATACCTAGTCTCATAGGAATGTATAATTCGCCTTCACCAATCCTCCCAAATTTAAGACAAAATTGGGTTGACAATACAATGCAACATAAACAAACAGATATTTTAAATCAAGGTAATGCCAGATACACCTAGTATTTATCATTGTTCAGCCTAATTTAGCAGAATTTACTACATTAAATTGTAGGAAGGCGTCATACAGAATGACCCAATAGAGCATTACGCCAATAAAGTAGATTGTACTCCTCATCATTCTGACTGTATAAAGCCGTTGATCGCTGTAAAGAAGGCTTGAAACCCTTCCTTTATGAGAGAACAGGACTCCGCTTACGAACGAGAATTAATTGAATAAAGGTTGAAACAAAGAAGTATAGAATATACATACAGGCAACAGCAGCTGTGACTGAATAGAGACCGCCTGGTCCCCCCGAACCCGACTTCAACAACTCTGGCGGACACTTCTCTTGAGCAATGAAGTTTCGTAACAAAGTCTTCATCAGGATGCAGGCGTGGATTGAACTGGAGAAACAAACACAAACGATCACTTAGATTAACCATGATATTTCTTTTTTTATTTGTTACATTCATTATCACGGGAAGCCCCTTTGTGGAACTCGTAATTAGTCACCGACAGAAAAGTGGCCTAGGGCAGAAAATTGCTGCCTAAGTAAATTTAATCTCCCACTTTCTTTTTTCATTTTTTTTTATATTGGCCATAATTTTAAATAAATTTCTTACAAAAGACGCATAAACTTATATATCTTGTTGTTTTCATGCGTTGCCATTTTAAAAATTAAACCACAAAATAATGCAGTCGAGGTAAAGTTACAAAGAGATAATTTAACTTGTATAACCACTTAAGCATATTGCATTCTTTAACACAGATTAAACCCAAAATCAGGACATGGGCTTCACCTCAGTCAACGGTGATGGAACATTAATTTTCTTAACCGTATGCCTTTGGAGGAGTGGGGCCTCTCTATTCTGATCACTTAGAGATATCTAACTGGGTACTTAAGAATTTGTCAATTTTAGAGCTTTTCGGAAAATCTGTCTATACCCGTCATGATTGCAGTTTTTCAAACCAAGTCACGACTTTAAAAGGTCCAAATTTATTTTAATAGACCAGACAATTTTGCAAAACTAAATAGAGAGAATGGAATGGAAGTCCTAGCAACAGTTATCAGTTATCAGAATGGATCTCGTCCGATAAGCTTTCGATTATTGGTATGTGACCCTACACAAGATCATCAGATTTTCCAATATATTCCCGAGTTTTTGGAGAATGTAATAGACACATGATAACCTCATTAGAATTTCAACGAACGCAGATCACTTAAAATATTACCAAACCTATCCTATATGATTAATCTGATAAAGGTTCAAAAGAAGTGAATTTAATAGGAAGAGCCCTGGAGACACTTATTAAATTGTATTAAGGGTTAATATAATGTTAATTACTGTATTAATATCATGTCATTCGATGTTCCTAGTAAGGGCTAGCTGGAAGACCTACCCCCGGGTAGAAGCATAGACCCATTTCTATGTATCTATGGTGAAAATACAAATCGTCTAGGAAAAATTGGTCATCACGCCTACTTCAACTTTTACCAAGTAACACATAGGCTACTAGCTAATTATTCTTCTAAAATGAAGGGTATTTGCAAATGGCAAGAGCACATAGTTTTGGCTACGAAGTGTGGCGCATTATTACATAATTTCACTTCATGTTATCGGACCTTCGTACTGGGCCTATGCGCCAAGGGTGACATGCATAACCCTCACTGAGCAGTGCATACAATGCTGTAGGATAGATTACGCCATAATTAACCAATTTTAGAAAACTGGTTTAGAAAACTTTACAAGAAACTCACCATTTGCCATTCATGATGAAGTGATAGAGCGCAGACTGGCTGGCTGGAGACGGTTGAAACATTTGAATAGACAGGAGCACAATAATTGTGTTAAGCGCCTCAACGTGCAGACCGTACATGAAAGACCTGTAAAGAAATTATTATTATTATGAGATTTGTATTTCAATACTTTTCATACATATGATATCAGTGTTACAATGTCATACATACAAATATCATATCAAAACAGGGTGAAACATCCTCTACAAGTAGTTTCACCTGATGACTCATTAGATGTTTTGTATGGCAATTCTAGGATATCAGCCTCTCTTCTTTTATTCAGTTCTTAATTACATGAATACTTACAACATTTAACCTTTTATCAATCCTTTTCGCAATACAAATTCATTTCATTTCATATCTTTTTGCCATAAGAAATATGGCGATTGACAACTTGATGGCGGACATGCAAGTCCCCTATTCTTCAGTAGATGTCTTTAGCAAAGAGAAGAGTAACTTACACAACAGGAACGTCCACAATAACTTCAATCAAGCAATTCAATAGCTCCTCTGCAATTGGACCATCTTGATCATCTGCGGGATTTTTCTCTGATCGAGCTTCGAACTGCTGCATGATGACTTCTTCTGACAAATTTTCAACAAAATATTTGCAGAGATTCCGGATGATGAACAATGAGTTGAAAGTCTGCCAGGTGAATATGTTGCTGTAAATGAAAAATTAAAATCATTTATTTAAATATTGAATCTGTTGACTGAAGCCATTTCTGGGTCATCGTAAATTTAAGTCTTTATTACCAGACATGCACAGGCGGCGGAATTGAAATGTTTTAATGTTAAATTTTTAAGTACATACTTGAACGTCGTAATGTACTAAATACACAATTAAATGTTAAATAGTTATAGGTTTTATGCTTCAAAGAAAGGAACTATATAGGTCTATATTATTTTAATGCAATGAACGGAGAATTACCCCCTACCCATTGAATGTCGGATTTGGTTGTCTATTGCATCCAACTACCTGAGTACATGATCCGACTTTACAGACCAGTCTAGGACCGCCTTCAAGGAGTTTAGCTAGTACAATAATCTAACTAATCAGGGGGGGTATATGGTATATACCTCCCTCAACTAATGTATCTACCTATATAGAATAAATATATTTCATGGTTAAATAGTGTTACATTCACTGCTTGTGTATACGAGTTCTTCGCTTGCTGGGCTACCACTGAATGAATCAAACACTCTGACGTGACGTCATGTACTCTGACGTAGGTATACACTGAGCAGCTCAATCTTATTGGTTAATGAGTAAGGCTGAGTTACTAACAAAAAAATAAATAAAAATACATTCACTGCTTGGTTCAGGTGACATAATATTATTATTTTTGTTTAAACACAAGCATAAAGGTTCTTACTTAGTACTGTGTAGTTTCAATGGGAATCTTCAGTAATTACAACCGAACGCTACACAGTAAGAAGCTTTATGATATACTTATGCTTGTTTTTTTGTGTGACTATTTAGATATCGTCTGAAACTCACTCTTCACATTGTGCAGAGGCCTTCAGTTCAGCTGCCCTGATGACGAAAACTCGAATAAGAGATCTGAGATTCCCCGTGTGACAATTATTTATAGCAAAGTTCTTGCATATTGTGGTGGTTGACTCTTCAAGTAAACGTTGGTCAGCGCTGCAGATAGAAGGACATTAAATTGAAATAAAAACCGTATTCCAATGTAGATATGATATTTGAGCATATATACCAGTTTACAGATCTATCATCCAGAAAAACATCATATAAATGTTAACATTAAATAATTAAACAGCTAATTTAGATTTTTTTATCCAGATTTTTAAAATATAAAATTTTCCTTTGAATTGAATCTTATGAATCAATATAGTGAAAAGAAAAAGAACTATTACCCAAAATATATAGTGCGTGAAATTTATATAATTGATTTAAATCATAAGGAGTACACCAAAATAATTTGATAAAACTTGTGATGTTTCATACCTGTTTCGCGGTACATGGAAAGAATATGACAAAAGCTGATTCCAGAAAGGGTCGTTTGGCGAAATGGGATCATTTCCACTCAGTCTTCTGAGATACTCGTTGGTCGCGAGCTCACTAATACTACTACTTGTTGCTCCCATTTTGGCGAATTGAATCTGTACTTGTTCACTGAAAAACATGTGAAAATAGGCAATGAAAATCAGATATAAACTTCTGACAGTGACTGAAAACTGACATAGTCATAGAATTATCTTTCCTGCCATTATGAAGATTATTATGTAATTAAACGGATTTAGTAAAGACACATTAATAAAGCCTTATTAAAGGTAAGGCTTGTATAAGTGTATTGCCATCTCCGATAGACATACTCTCTTTAATTCCATATACTTAAAAAAATCATACCATAGCGTTCTCTTTGGCTATCGTCATTGTGTGTTGACTAATTAATAATTATATCAAAATGCAATGCCACGGAACTTCAGCTAACTTCCAAATCGGTAAGGCAAAAACGAGTAGTTACAAACTGAGTTGATTTTCAGTTTGAGTATGATTATGATATAAATCCAAATCGGGTAATTTGGACACGTGGACATGAACTAAGGATTATTGAGACAGGTGCAGTCACATTGAGTCAAGAGTGGCAACGCCCGAACTCGAACCAATCTTAGCCCCAGGTAGATTTTGTTTGGCCCAGACTGCCAGAGACAGAGTAGGGCCTAGGCTAGAGTGGACACCTCAGACGGAGGTAAGAAGGTGTGGGAGTGCCTGTAGGCAGCACCAAATTCTCATTTATCAAGTTAAAATGAAGGGGAAACAATAACTTAATACTAACCCGTTTATGAAGGAACCATGTCAGATCTGGTTTTTGAAAAGCGATGAATATTCACCCTAGCGTCTACGCATACATTGATGCCAACAAATTTGATTAGAACTCACGACGTACTTGTCGCTTGTCACTCGGTACATCACTTCCGGCGATTCTGAGTGCTCTGCAGTGAATAAAATGAAGAAGTAATGGAGAAATAAATTACTACTTTCAGCTTGCACTCTAAGGTCGGAATATAAAATACTTCGGTTTAAGTTTGAGTCCTCATAATTTATTAAGCCTACATCATCGCTGCGGTAAAATTTAGGCCTAAGGATAATATATATCTATTAACCGAGATACATATTAATACACACCTATTTTTCAACGATAATGTATTTTAAATTCATTATAGTATGATGATTTATTAGTTTCATTACGGATTATTTACGGTAGTTTCAGTAACTTTGTTGTACTGTGTCAGAACGTGAAACACATTTAGATTGGAGATACTGACACCTGAATTCTGGCCATCGGCGCGAGCCAAGTAAATCCTAACCTGAGAGACGGACTTTGATTTTACAGATTTTTGATGGCAGGTCGGGGACGTGGGCGAGGTCGGGGGGCCCTCAACTTTGAGGCCCTCAAGAAACCGGGGGAGGATGAGGTAAGTTTTTAAAGATAACTTCCATTTCCATGAGCGATAATTGAGGCTTAACCTGAGTGTTAGGTGTAGACTTACATAGCCCACTGTGTGACTGTGTAGCTCTCTTGAGTATCATTCATTCATCACGAAAGCGACAGAATTGTGTAGATTTTGTGATCAATCTACCGGTACAATATTTAAGTGGCTAGGGAGTTTACCAATAATCATTTCCGTTTGAGAGAGACAACAACTCTGCAAACATTTCTGTGCGTGTGCGTACAATTAATAAAAAAGAGGCGGAGCCACGTTCTGAGCCTTAGCCTAGGCCGGATAACTTATTGAGGCCATAGGCATAGATCATTGAGGGTATCCCACGAGGGTATCATTATCTTGACTGATGTCCCCCAAATGTGCCGTAATCTAATATGGACCTTAGCATTATCTCTATTTAACAGAAACACGAATGTTTTCTGAATATGATATTTAATATTTTTAAAAGAGACTCCTGACACATACGTAATGACTATAATGACAGTAATGTATAGCGGACATGTTAAAAATGATGAACCTGTTTACCATAGGCATAGACATGGACAGGACACATAGGTCAGAAAATACTGACTAGTAATAGTTTACACATGATGCGTTTTTCCCATGACATGTCAGGCTGTCTGTTTCAAGCTGTGAAATTTAATATATTGTTTTGATTATTCTTTCTCATCAGACATCAGATTAATATATTCCTTCATATGAGATGGTTTTGAAGACATATTTTTGATTTCTATGATTTGAATTCTAATTCTTGACAGTATTCTAGACTACCACCTACCCCCTTAAGAACGACGGCAGAACAGTTTTTGGAAAATAAATTTATTCATGATCATAATTCACCTACTGGCTAGGTATTGTATTTGCATGAATTTGGTGTGTTATTTTTTGTATGGAATATTTTAGCTTATTCTAGGATGCAAATTATTGGTCACGTATTTTATGTTTTTGGGAAAAACAGGGTGGAAAACGGGAAAGGGGACAGTACTCGATTCTACGGAACAGTGGACTTGGAAGGTATTGGTCCGTACCATTTGGCACTGGTCCGGCCCTCAATATATATCATTTACATACAAGAACTTCTTAATAAGCATGCAAAAGGGTGTTCATCTCATTCATCTCTCACCAATGTTTGTACATATAATTAGCAGTGATTTCATAATTTATATGATGCTGTTACATCATAATGTGTCTTTGAAAAAGGGCTCATGTAGCCCGAAACGTTGGACCCAATAGACCCCCCCACCGTCCCTAAATACTCTGAAATTATTATTTTGAAAATTTCCATTCTCCCCTTAATTCCTCTTATTTATAACAAACACAATTCTTGTCAACATTTCCTAAAATTAATATTTCGAAATCTTTGTCTTAAAATCAGTTTGAAATATTCTGTATAGGTAGTAAGTAGAGACCCTCAATTATTCGAATTAATTTGAATTAATTTAAGGAATAGAGGTTTGAATCTGCTGAAAATTCAAAGAGTTTTAGGACGTAAAAGATGAAGGAAAGTGTTATTTTATTAGGGCAAAAATGTGGAAGTCTCGCTGTAAAGGTAAGAACGGATAATGACAGTCCCCAGACTCCCTTATTATAAAGGTAAAAGATTGGATAAGATATAGTCATAGAGAGGGTAGAGAAGTCGAATTCTACAAATTGAATGAGATATATATATGACATGTTTCTTACGATGATGGGACATGCTGAGTTCCTCATATAATCTAATTCCTAATGGTGTTTTGCCAGTTTGAAGTATAATTTCTTTTGAATAGAAAGAGTATCTGAAATAAGGCGGGGCATATGAACAAGGATTTGTATTTAGTTTTCACGTTAGTAAAATGAAGTTTAATGGATGGAGATTGACGTAGTATTAACTTACATATTCAGGCAGAAATACATAAGATGAACGCAAATGGGCCAGTGACCGTTTTACACCCTGAAAATATGACGGTCTCTTATTTTGGTGGGAGATACTATTACTATCATGAACTTTGCATTTCATCCTGGGCGCTAGTCTCCGAATTATGCCGCCTGTTACCTTAATTTTTTGTTATTGTAGTTTTTAACTGAACATGTTCTCAGTTTTCCTTTGGTTCAAATACTTTTGCCTGGAAGAAGAAGGTATATATTTGAATATGTATACTTTCGAAAATGTTTTAATGTCAATCTTAAGGATTTTGGAGATCCGGAATAAAGTATTGAATAGATATACAACAACACTCCGGCAGACCAATATAATACTCACTTTGAGGCCGATCTTATCGTCATCACTTGAACAATAAAGCCATATTTTAATTTGTATCCAGCCTACACCTGAGGGTTTGCTGCGGCGTTGCGTCCTGGATCCCAAGTTCGCCACCCATGCAGTTGCCATCGCCACAAAACAAATCAGTGGTGACGGGGGACTCCAATATCGGGCCACCCTCTTGTCCTTGATACAGAAACATTTCAAAGGTATGAAAAATGTGAATAAAATTAGAATAGCTTAGTAAGACTACTTCAGGCTCTGTCATACTTTCGTTTTGGAGGTCCATGATCTGATCTTGATGTCTTAACTAAGTTTAATTGTGTCCTGTATCTCGCGATACCTTAGGGAATCTTCTTATTATGTTCACTTATATTTGGTAAAGTAGGTAACAGGTTTCCGAGACTGGCTTAGATCATGAACGAATTGATTTCTTAATTACTGAATGTTTTTTTCAGAAGCATATAATATACGCCCAAGATATGTATAATATATGCCCAAGATATGTGAATACTTTTGGACTTTTTTTTATGATAGGGGAATTTCAGTGAACTATGGGAAAACGAAAAGAACAGTTTATGTTCATTTATAAACATTGTCTAAATAAAAAATAAGATTGAAAAAAAGCTGTAGTTAATTCTCCTCCCTCTTTTTTCATAAGCTGTAGTTAATTCTCCCCTCTCTTTTTTTCATAGACAAGGAAGTCAACAGGGAAAAAGACCCTACAAAATTTGTAGGCAGCATGGCGCTGCTATGTCAGGTCTTCGCAAAGATAAGATCTGCGGATGGTGCGCCTCTACTGCCTCTAATCAACCCAGTGATAGAGGTACTAAAACTCTTGATGGACGAAAGCGCCACGAATGAAGAGATAGAGTGCTGCTCCGACCAGGTGAGTGATTTACTTCTTTATTAGAGGATTCTTGGACAAAGTCATATTGTTCTCCATTTATACAGAGGAAGGTGGATGGGGACGGTGAGACTCCAGCCTTTTTAAGTGTGTTCTAATTCACATACAAACCTCAAACTCTTACAGACGAAAATTTCAGTTGATGGCAAGTTTTAATCAACATTTCGATAATGTGTGCTAATTCAAAGACTTATTTTTTATCGTTTAATTTTGGGCTTGATCCCCCGGACCTACGTGCGGCCATAAATGCGGCCAAGCAGGTCATGGAGTGCAGATAGCTCCTCCTCCAGCATCCTCCCTATGGTTAGCCCATATCCTAAATTTGTCCACATGTTTGTCCACTAGTGGGGCAACCATGCCTGCTCGTGCCCTACCCCCATACACTTACCATATGAACCACCTGAACAAATTAAGGGAGCCACATATTTCTGCATGTTAAGTTATAAATAGCAATCCGAGGTGACAGTTTTAATGAAGAAGTGATAAGCGACAATGTTCAGTCATTTCATGGCAGGATATCAAAATCAGTAGGCAGAACTATCTATTCCATCACAATGCATACTTAAAGCTTCAACAATATGACATGTTAACGCCTACCAATATGACATGTTTCACAAGTTTGGATTTACTGGACTTGTGGACGACAATTTCACCTAATGCACTAGTGAGAGTAGTATTACTCTGTTCACTAAACCTGTCCACTCCTCTGTTTGGGCACAATCGATGCAAGTGACTTGTTTTTCCCTAACCTTATTCCCCCGAATTTATACCCGTTTCGAAGTAATTAAATAATTCAAGTAATTATGCACGATCTTTGATTCTTATGTTTCTCAAATATGCACGATCCTCTAATACATCGTCTGTACGATTGAATATATATGAGGGTGTGTATGGGACTCATTAATCGTCAAAAAATATGACAGAAGGTAAACGATTAACTGTATGAAAAAGTTTTCTACTAATATAAGTGTAACATTGTTACAATAGCAGATCGCTGTGTTCTGAATTAGTAAGGCACAGTGCTATGTTCTGTACACTACACTGTTCTGTTGCTTCAATAATGATAGCAATAAAATAGAAAAGTTTCGATGCAAGCATTAAGTTTCACTTTCCTTTGATAAATTTGATGTCATGCCTATACGATGCTAGCCATATAGTTATCAATCGACGGGGGTAATTAAAGGGTGATTAGATATCATGACCTATTTGAGCACCAGCTAGCTATTAATAACACCTGCCTATAACTATGAAGGTTATGTGTGAAAACATTCCAAGTACATGTTCCCATTTGATTCGAGGATGGAAAGGCTGTTTGTTCGTTGCTATGGGGTGGGGGAGGGGAGGGGTGGAGAGGGCAGGGGAAGGGAGGGAGAGAGGGGGCATTTCCTGCTTTAAAATTCGTTTGAAAATTGCATGAATCCTCTGTTGTCACTAGTGACAATCATTTCTACAAATACCAAATTTCAACTACGTCTTGTATCTTAATACTCCAAATATCGCGATATATGTCTCAATATTACTTGTTGTCTTGTTAGCTCGAAGTCTTTTAAATATTCAAAATATATCAAGATTTTAAGCATACTTTAATTATTAACCGCGTGAACTTAGATGAAAACTGGAATAAAAATTCAATATATTATATATAAATGCATGCTATGTCTGCCATCTTGTCAGGATTATAAAGATTGTCCGACCAAAATGCCTAAATTAGGAAACCGAATTGTGATTAAAATATAATACATGTATATATCTATATATAATTTTTCCCTTTTGTATCAGGCGAATGACGTCATCGCAGTGATAAAGGAGGCGGGGAAGGCCTACAACGCCCAATTAACCGATTTGTATACTTCTCTTCGGAAGGTAATCCTCGAACCACGGTAAGCTATCTTCCAACATTTGTGTGAGTTACATGTTTAATGATGTATTGACCACTCTATTGACTGTACTTATGTTTGTTTGAGCCAGCAGAGTCATAAACCAGGCATTATATTTAGGTTTACCTTTTTCATTACGTATCAATAAATTTCTTATTACTTTCTTACAAGTCATTAAAAAAACTGGAAAACCCAGCTCCTAGCTTAGAGAATCAAAGCAGGGAGGCAAGTTCTACAGATAATTGTCTTAATTAAGATACTTTGGAAACACTGGAAAATTGACAAATGTCCCCCAAAATACTCCATTTTACACCTGTGTGTACCAGAATTTTGTCAAATTCCCATTTCGTTTTGTCAAAATTATCCTTGGTAGCTTTGTATGGAAGTGTATGAAATCTTGAAAGTAAATATGAAACACATCAGAAACGGTTGTAATAATTATCCCTTTACTTTGTCTCTAAGTAGTCATGAAAAAAGTCATTAAAAATCGTGTAAATTTGTCATTTGTCAATTACATATATCGTGCTAATGTACTGCCATCCTGAATAAAAATTGAATTTAAAAAAATGTCATGAGTTATTAATTAGCAGTCATTAGATATATTTTGTACTTGTATTTAACATTTTTAAAGGGATAAAGTTGATCACAGTGATTGTATTAATATCACATGAAATGTATCACGAATGTGAAATTGTGAATAAAATTTGTTAAAAAAAATATCATGTCATTCGATGTTCCTAGTAAGGCCTAGCTAGAAGACGTACCTGCTCCGGGTAGAAGCATAGTCCCATTTCTATGTATCTATGATGAAAATACAAATCTTGTAATATAAATAATCTTATGAATATTTAAGAAACTCTTCAAATTTTCTCTTTCAGGGGTTCCGAAGAGTCAAGAGAAAAACTACTCAGCGGGTTGGAAGAAATTTGCATCATACTCAGCAAAAAGTAACCCATTACTCATCCCCTGGGAGATTTCCCATCTTTTATTATTCCTCGAAGGATATGATAGATTTTTATCGATGATTTGATATTGTTAATGTTTTTTTAACCAAGTTGTTTGACGACCAGCTTAGGAGTGGGTCTTGTTTGTGAAACTCGATTACAATGAATGTATAATGAGTCACTACAGGTTGCCTTTTCCCCCAATTTCAACCATTTTTTATATATTTTGTTAGAGGTCATCCTTTATTTTGATTTGCTCCACTATATGAATCAGGTCGTCAGAAAATGTTCATCGCCTTCACCAGTTTTCTCAAATCACCCAGATTTAACACAAAAGTTAGGCTAAAAATACAGTTCATCATAACTGAACAGAATAAGTTTTAACTCAAGAGGAACTAAACCTAGTGTTTATCATCAGGGATGAACGTCGGAAGTATTCATACTAAATCAGTATTTTGAAAACTTCCAAATTCCATAATTTTTAAGCAAAAATTGTAGTGGGAAAATCTCAAATGCCCAGTAACATTTCACAAAATTTGATTTACCAAATTTCGTCGAAAGTTTTAAAGATTAGAATTATCACTCCCCCCCACCACCACCCCGATTCCCCCTGCCAGAAATATTTCAGTATTTACCTCAAGTCCCCGCTTCCATCCCTGTTATCATTTTGCAGACTAATTTAGTAGAATTTACTAAATGTGTAGAGCTGCCAATTGTAGATTTTCTGACTACCTGATCCATGTGCTTCTCACATGTTAAAGCCTGTGCTCCACTTGTATGACCTGTCACATGTGACAAACAATATGCTGAGAATGTTCAGTTGTCGCTTCATTTTAGTGTTAATTAATGAAATATATATTGTTGCCGTCGGTGTGACTGATTCTGTTCACACCTCATAATGTTCTTACTCATCCGAGCATACTTTCTACTATTTATGTCTTATACATCTTGAATGCTGTAGTCCAGTCTGTTAAGCCATCTACATAATAGATCATTACATTAAGGTGAACATTAGTGGTCAGGAACATTATGTACTAAACATGAACCCTCTTGTCTTAAGCCTGATAACCACTACCACATCAAACCTCACATCAAGAGAAACAAGTTTTTTTTGCATTCAAACTAAAATTCATTTTCATCGGCAACTATTTTTATCTAGATGAAAAAAAGACGAAAATGAGCTAAAGTAGAAATGCAAAAGCCTCTTCTTTTCCTTGAAAGTGTTGACATGGTTGTCAGGGCTTACTCCTGGTTTCCAAAGGCAGTCTTTGCACGCTATAATTGTGTTAAAACGTTTATACATACTCGAGCGGTTTCAAACGTACATGAAGATAAGATAAAAGAAAGCTTTAATTGCTTCTGGGTTTGCTATATTTGTCTATGCGCACACAAGGTGGATGCTTCTGGGTTGGGCACCCAGTTCCCCCAGCCCCTGGTCCTCACCTTACTTGTTACATTGAACTATTTTATACAACTGTCTCCACACATCCCCACTTATTACATTTTCACATAAGAACGAAATCGTCTTCCACTTTTCGTTGTTTGTTTGGTTGGTTGAAATGTTTATTTTATACAGTGTGCTACATAGTGAATTGAAAGGTCAGAGGGTGTTTGGTCTATGAACACTTGTAACTAATTAAATAGACTAACAGGATTCTGCGTAGATCAGAAACATCAGTGTGACTTGGGCACATGATTCTGTGATTTATGTTTTCCCTCACAATTTTGACAAGATTTCTCGCAGCTTTATACTGTGACGGTCACTGTTCTTGCAACATGGTCCACCATTATTACTTTTACTAAAAAAAAATGATTTCGGTGTTGCTCCGGTGTTGGAGCATATGAAGAAAGGTTAGACATATGCCATGGCGCGGTGTGTTTTTCTGTGTAGTCATGAACCTATTATTGCTTACGGGGTTGGCCTTGTAAGTTGTTGCTTTAAGTCAGTTTTGCGTATTGCGTAATTCCCCATTTTTCTTTTGTATGTTAATGTGTCCATAGTATTACTTTGTGAATTGCTTCTAAACTTTATTTCTTTGATTGTATTAGCAACAACACTAGGCTTGCTCATTTTTTCAGGATATTGATATGCAAGATAATAGACTCTTGAATAACATTCTTGTTTGTGGTTAGATAAATTATATTAATTATGAACCATTCTTGTTTGTGGTTAGATAAATTATATTAATTATGAACCATGTATTAACAATTTTATTGAATGATTGTAACTAAGAGTTGCAGTAGGGCAATACACACGTATAATTAACTATGAGTTGCTTTGTCCTCCACTTGAATACATTACATTTTGTTATATTTAAATACATGTAGTGTTCAAATGTAATCTATCCACTTTTGACCTTGTACTGACAGTACTACGATTATTCATTGTATCCGTTTAATATGGGTGCTTCTATTGGATGACATTTGAGACATCTCAACTTCTTCTAAACGTCTGTTTTGTATAACTTTTTTCTGACACCAAAATATCCAAATAGCCAAGCAAGAAAATTTCGGTAGCAGAAGTGTGATTACAAATGTTATTTATTGTTTATAATATGACTACCCAGTCTAGGCTCAGAGCTGAGACAGTCCCTCCAATCTGAGGGAAGGCCTCTCGCTCCAAACTGCAAAATACCATTAGGACGCCCACTCCAGCGCAGTAGGCGTCCAATCACTGACATACCATTCTTATCTGATCTGAGAGGCTCTGAGCCTAGATTGCATGTGTTGGTATTTGTTAATTTATTATTATAACAGTTTGTAATGGTTTGTAACTAATATGTTGTGTTTTAAGGACCAAGGAAAACTTGCTCAGGTTTCAGTAATTGACAGTTTGCACACGTGTACTCATATACTCGTTTAGCAATTGTTTTTTTAGCATAGCATATTTATAATACACACATGTGTGCAACATCATGTCCGATGGTGTTAGGTGTTTATGGTGGTTGTAGCTGAGTTCCACTGTATAAGCAGAAATGCCACTTCTGAGATTATACAGAAAATTTGTTTTAAAAATGTTCTAATTATGGAATCTAATGCAGAATATTGAATCCCAGCCATTTCGGGATGTTTATAATTCATGTGCCCGGACACTGAGGTATCTTTATCCTATTCCATGTCGAAGAAGTGTCTGCCAAACTTAGGTACGATAGGTTTCACTTTGTCCGATACAGTAGACACAAATATCGGTTTAGTTTGTCTGAAATTACAAAATGGAACAAGATGTCAATAGAAGATTTGAATGTCCATCATCCTGAATCTAAATCCGCATGGAATTATGGGAGTTGTATGTCAGTGTAAGATCTAATAGAAAACATGCCATGTTCAGCATGGACTGTTTCGCTGTGCTCCAATTTCAATATCCATGTTATACATGTTTCCACGACACAAGTCTCCATCTTTCCCATCATGCATTTGGTTTTTCATAGATCATTTATACAAGCTATGATATTGGTAAAAAGATCCTTGCCTTTTTCGATAAAAATGTCACATTTTGAGCTCCATGCACTGTAATAGACATGCGCAGTGAGATATGCAAATCCCCTATTGAAACGCCAGGATTATTATGTACGGGATGAACCTCAGTACATTATATACTAAGGACCCAAGGTGCTTATAGCCCTCCTCCACTACATCGCACGGGCTAGCGATTGTTTGCCACATATTTAATGCGATCATATGACCGATTACCAGCAGTCACAGCTGATTATAAACCACCATTGATTGCCCAATGCAGTGCTGCCGATTTATACCTTTTAAAGTAAATACTTTTTTAATATTTTTGTCGTGATTGAAGATTATGCTTTTTTTTGAGTGTCTGGTAATACCATTTTTTGCCGGCTTTGTACTTATTTTTTAGAGAATCTGAGTGGCAGCACTGACAATGTGCTCAACGAAATAATTATCCGCATTATGTAAGATTGCAATGAATCGCTTGTTGCTTGCTGATGGAGGCAGGCCCTATAATGCTAATAATTGAGGTGCTGTCCAGTTTTAGACATGGCTCCCTGTTAAATGGCAAATATCTGGTCATTTACTCCTTACATGTTGCGCATATCACCTTGGATAATTCACATAAATGATGGATGTAATCTGTAGATCTTGTCATTGTATATAAGGTGTCTATAAGTCATGTTTCAATACAATGTAGCACCATCCATGAATATTGCTACTTAGACTGAGGGGTAGAAAGGAGTTTGAACTTGAGCTTGCCATACGTTTACTGCCTGCAGCGGATTCCACCTATGTGCAGTATATGAGTTAGTTTGATACAGAGAGAATGCAATGAGGTGCTAGTAATTGTATATTTATTGGATGAGATTCCCTATTCGAGTCCAATAGATATTCCATTTCTAGTACTGAGTTCCATTCACTATTTATAATATGCCCCTAGCATAGAAGAATATTGAAATACAAACCTTTGTTTTGGGTTTTGAATCATCATAAGATATCTAAAATAAAAAGAAAATCCAATTCGAATTTTCCTAATTCTCCTACAGCATGGGTGTATATTGAAGTGGTTAGTTGATACACATAATGTCTGAGTAGTGTAAGGATGAATGTTGCTTCCATTCCAGTGCTTGAAGGGATTATTTCTGTTATTAAATGAAGTCATTTATGTAGAGATTATGGCATACACTGTTATATTGGTGCTGGTGGTTGATGGTGGTCACTAGGTATGAGGTTTGCCCACCATTATATCTCGTGTTGTTAATATGCCAAGAATAAAGGGCAGAAACATGTTCCGTTGTACCGTCCTAGTCATCTGATGTTGGGGGCATGAAGGTAGAAATAAACTTTCATAATAAAAAGGGAGCTGACTTCTGTTTTATTTTTGTTCTCTAAGGTGTTCAGACATAGATGAGTTTCTTCAGGGTCTCCGCGGACGTAAGAAATTACAGGCCTAAATGATAATACTTATTGTACCCATTATCAGACCTTAATGGCAAAAAGCATTGGTCCTGTCCTGAATGATTAACATTTACATACAATAACTTATTAATAAGCTTGCAAAAGGATGTTACATCACACACCCCCTTGTGTTTAACAAATTTACTGCTGGCATGTGACCACTGGACGAGGTGGACGAGACTGACTGGTTTCAAACCCACCACTGAGAAAAGGAACTCTTACCAGGCTTTTGAAAAAGAAGCATATTATTTCTTCAAAGAAATCTTAACCGCATCAGCATATTGAATTTTAGCCCACAAGAGGGCATTACTGCTTATCACTGAAAAAAAGATTCTTTTAAAATAGAATCAATATAATATATTTTAAAGAATTCAAACTGCTGCCAGTTTATTTCTTACACTTTTGTTAAGACAAAAATATCTTTTCCAGATGCTTCTACAGGCGATGCACAGGATCCCTTAAAGAAAGAACTATCATGAACCTGATCGAATGAAGTAAAGCCCTTGTTATTTGAATCCGTCAATGATACCAGATGCAGTCCTTATTAACTGCAGTTATTGCAGCCCCTATACAATGTTGGCAAAGGCAGCTGATTCTAATGCAGCATTACTAAATGTTGCCAGGGATGGAGCCTTTATGTACAATTGTTAACCAATCACAGAATTAACTACTTCATCAATGGCCCTTTCAACTTTTATTCTGACCTTTTCATTTTGGGCCTTGATCCGCTCTACCAAACTTTCCCTATTTTTTACAACATTCTCAACTGCTTGCAAAATATCCTTAGATTTAATTGAATGCATATGTACTGAAAATTCCCACCAATCCATAGAAGCGACTAAATCAAGTACCTTCAACCTGTATATAAGAGGTATGAAAGGGGTTTCATATGCAGCACTTAAATAGTTAGAGTGAAGGAGATAATTTATGGTAAACTCTGCATTCTTTATTAACATTCCTATCCCTGGCACATCTGGTATGTCATTCAAACATTTGATTGTATTATTCATGCCTCCTTTCTGATGTATGAGTTTTGTTCTTAAAATTTTGCAAAATGTATTCACATAAGAGATATCAGTCTTTGCCATTGCATAGACTAATATACTATACTTCTCACTAAGTTTGAACAGTGCATCAAGCAATGATGACCTGACCAAACCTTCTTGGCCTTCATATGACACTTTCCATCGCTTAGCAACATTAACCACAATATATTTTTGTTCAGGTTGAAAAGCCATTTCCTGATAAAAAGGGGTTTTGCTATCTATTCCATATATCTGTCTAGCAACATGAGCAAAATCACCAATAATGGGTAACAACTGGCTTGGTTTCAATCCTGCAACTTTTTGAACAATAGACATAGTATAGTTACCCCTAAATCCCCCATAAAGATGTCGGTGTCTAATAAGAAAATAAATTCTGTTCATCACGTCTTTATCAACAAGGAATAACGATGATAGATCACCTTGAATGAAATTCTCATATAAATTCTTGTTTCGTAGGATCTCCTTATAATCGTCATAGCCTGATCCAGCTACAAACACTGTCTTGTTTGTAAACATATTCAGGATTGGCATGCATATCCATTGCATATTAAGAAGAGAACCTCCTCCTAATATTAAGAAATCAAAGTGATTATGACTCCAAGGTGCTTCACAGTCTTGTCTGTATGTAACCATTGAGAAAGCATATCCACGCCTTGTAAAAGCCTGACTCAGGAGGCTCTGAATGATCTCTTCCAGAAGATCATCTCCGAGGTTGTTATGGGATGTATAACCTCTGTAGAGTGCAGTTATTGGCCTACTTGTCTTACTCTCATTGATGGTACGTTTTTGCTTGTTTGTCTCTGAAATCATAAATGCACTCAGCTTGAATAGAGTTATAATAAATAAGTGTACTCGAGCCATTAAAAAAGTCTGACCATTTAAAGCTGCTATAGCAGCAGCCCAAAACTAAAGATTTTCAACTTTTGGTTCCGTCCCCCCCCCCCAACCCATCTAAAAGCCATTTGCTAAAGATTTTAGAGAGGGGAGGACATCGCTGTATACCGATGATGGCCGTTTTTAAATTTGATGGTAATCATGACGTTTACTAAAGTAGTTGTTGTTGATGGTATTTTATTTTGCACAAGCTTTCGCAACTGAGTTGCCCGTTGTCAGGTGAGGTGGGATTTCTAATACACACTGGACGAAAAGCCTACTTTACATTCATAATGCATATAACACATATAACGGGTGATTATAGTAGCTTATAACACACAATAAAGTAGAACATGTGGGAACTTAATACGCATGGTGTCATATTACTAGGTATTCAACCATGTGATTCTACGACAAACAGTAGTGACACTCTGCTTGTGCATGAGGTATGACAATTAACACAAATACAAAGTGACATAAACTAATTTAATAATTGGGTTACTAAAAATGGTTTAAAAATAAACAAGAAAACCACGAAACATAGCGCAGGATTATGTATGAAGGCCAGTAATAGAATAACGCAGTGAGAGCGGACCAACCCACTTGCTATTGATTTCATAAGGAAACAAGCGCACCAGTAGAATCGCTCTGCGCTTGTATTGCGCTAAAAATAAAAGCGGATGAAGAGCGAAAGAAATGCACACTATGAATTAGCGAAGCAAGAGCGAGCCTCGAGCACATATACAAGCGATCCAGTGGAATCGCACCTTATTTATAAGAGTGAACTACATTATGAACTACATGTGAACTAGAATAGTGCCACTATGTTACAGACGAATACATAGGGTCTTAAACCTCTTTTGGTCAAGTGAAAATAGATATGATCTTCCTTTACAAGATTACAATTGTAGGAACATAAGGAAAGTTCTCCTAGGTAGAGTGAAAGTTCTATGGAACTCATTGTCACCAGAGACAAGGGAACTAAATGATGAAGTGAGTTTCTCAATTTTTTTTTTATATATATAAAGGATCTACCCTTATGACAAACGCTGGGATGGATTTTATTTTTTTCTTCTCTTTAAATCTCTTTTCACTGCTTAATTACACAGTTCTTTCCATTATTTAGGCCTAATATTACTGTTATTATATAAACTATATTTCATATATGCATTTTGTACGACTAGAAGTTGTGAATTAATATTAAGAACTATGACAGCAACGTCTGAAAATATTGTAAATGTTACATAATGATTGT
The DNA here is from genome assembly GCA_942159475.1 of Sthenelais limicola. Classification (NCBI taxonomy): domain Eukaryota; kingdom Metazoa; phylum Annelida; class Polychaeta; order Phyllodocida; family Sigalionidae; genus Sthenelais; species Sthenelais limicola. The sequence goes on along the minus strand of OW804094.1, from coordinate 105,909,624 downwards.
TGGCTGAATAAAAATCTTTAAATACAATACAATACATCCCAGGCCGGGGAAGGGAGCACATGATATTGGTCCATGTTTCCTCCAGGACGGGTAATAAAATTAAGGTTTCATGATTTAGGGAAATTCTTATTAATATATTTTGGTAATATGAAAATATTGCATCATTTAACATTTCTAGATTATACCTCCTTGATAAAGGGCAAATGTCGCCCGAAACGTCGGACCCCCAATAAAACAAACCTACAACATACTCCCAAGTCCTCGTCCTACTTCCGTTTTGGGTGAATTATTCCAACTAAGATTTCTAGATTATCTCACATCATTATTTCACCATAACAAAGTTTGTTTAAAGAATTTCTAATGAATGCCTCAAGACATTCTCCCAGAATGTTTTGTTTAAACGAATTTCCAATGAATGCCTCAAGGCATTCTCCCAGCAGTCCACGCCCTGAATGGATTAAAACCGTGAATGTTGGCGGGCATGGTCAGGCATACAATGTTACTGTAAAATTCGGGCTCATCTTTGATTTGCCTTGAATATTTATTTAAGTTTTATTCAGATGCATCTGCCATGCCCCCTACCGGCTTGGGGCCTAGCCACCTTTCTTCCCGCCACAAACTCATGAACTTCTTTTCATCCTTAAAAACACATACCCGGGTTACCATCACCGCCATCTTATCATTAACGTGGGAGGGAGGGGGAAGGGATTGGCCAGCAGGTGAAACATACTTCTCTGTGTGTTGTGTTGAATCATTACTCGCTCAACTGCTGACACTGAAATTTATATTGAAGAATGACCCTGAATTCTTTATTACTATAACAATGAATTATTTCTTATATGACGCAGCATTGAACCTATTTGTATCACGTTCGCTGGTTGTCCAGTTACTGGGTTTTTATGGAAAGTTGGACGTAAACAGGTGGGCATAAAAGAAGTGGGTGTAAATTGAAATTGAAACCCTTATTTTCTAGGAAATCACTCATCAAACAGTGGAATGGCTTCCCACTAAACCCTGGCAAACCCTTCAGCGGTTTCAGAGGAGATGCAGAGAATTACACTGCAAAGGCACCGTTTACCACAACGTATTTAATCTAAACGGGGTTGAACATACTTGCATGTTCAACCCCGTTTACAACACATTGGAGTAGACGCTTATTGCACTGATTACGATTTTACAATCAAGCCCCACACTCCCATCCACTGAGCTAAACGTTCTGCTACATGCTTTTAGCTGTTGAAGACGTTCTTCAATACGAAGCATCTTCAATAATGTTACACCAAGGTCAATGAACATGGGGTTTTTCATCAAAACTCAGTGAGTCTTGTTACCATCGAAATGATCAAGGAAAGCAATGTGATATATCATACTTAGAAGTCCAAAGTTTGTATGAGTGGGGAACAGAATGTTACATAGTAAAATTCACACCTTTTAATGAAAAGATGTAAGTAGTTTCATCATTCTTTATGTTATCTCATTAGAATTATATATCAATCTCTACCTAATATTTCCTATGATAAAGGACATTAGCCTTGGTGTTATCATGATCAATTGTGGGCCCAATCGACCAATATACCTTCCTTTTAAAACACCTTTTCAACCCTCCCTAATCATTACTACTCTAATTATAGCTTATAATATTAACAATCGTTCTAAATAAGACTGACCTTGTAACAATCGTGGTGATTTCTGAATACACAATAATGGCTGTTTAAGGTTCAGCTTTAAAATGTGTGAGAATGATGCCACACCCTGATGAGTGAGTGAGCGAAATTGAGTTTGAAAACTTAAATGTGTGACATTGCTGCTATACTAGGATAGTGTATCTCTACCGGGCACAGAACAATTTCAAACCAACCGATCTTGTCCGCCCTGGTCTCATTTTATAGCTAATAAATAGACCTACTACAGTAATAATTTTCATCTCTCTACCATTTTTTCCCGCCGCGCAACCAGCCAATCTTTGGCCGCCGCATTACAACCATATACCTTACACACAAATGCTTCCTATACCTCGTTTCAACTGTTACATGTTCTACGAATACATTTCCAATAAGGAACATTTAAAAAGCTGATGATCAACAATTGTTTTTAGATTGTCCGCGAGGTTGTTCCATTCCACCCTACCCTCATATACTATTGAACCTCTGTTCAAGGCAGAGTCAATTCTAGATTCGTGTTAACATCTCTCCGCAATCCTCGATCTCTATTCAAAGCTACTTCTTCTTCCCTATAGGCCTACCTATGTACTAAACTCAAGAGTTAAAAATTTAATATTGATTGATATAATATCAATATAAGAAACGAGTGCAGAATAAACTCTTATGCCATAATGGTCATAGTTGTTACACACACATAGCGCTAGCGAGGGGTAGCTATATCACCCATGGATATTTTTAGCACCCTCGCATGGATAGGCAGAGCAAACAATACACATTGCAAGCGCTGCTAATATAAACCATTGTTTTAGTTTCTAGGTCAACTTGGCCGCCTGGCTTGGTATACCTGAGTTTTGCATGACCTAGTAATATAGGTTTGGGCAGCCTCAGGAATTTTGGATTGTTATCACATTATTTTTAAGGCAGCACAGTATGTTTAAGGAAGAATGGCATGTGATTATCTAAGCGAAGTGGACTAAGTGGCTGGCTAAACTTATGAAACATTGGAATATAGTTAATACGATGAATACTATGGCCACACACAACACGCTCACTCAGAGAGGTTAGGGGAATGGCTATAAATTGGCTGACCATCCATGCTATCATGGCCGTTGATAGAGTATACCCCAGGTGAGTAATATTTATTCCTTAACATATTTAAGTTTTAGCTAGTTTTACAAATCTTGAGTTGAGGTATACACGTATACACACATATATATATTTCACGTTATGTCTGCCTTTCGCATGTCCACCGATCCATATGGCCACCTACGGGTCAGTCATGTCCGTCCTGCCGGGGACACTGCTGTGAGACCCGTGAAACGACTTTTTAGCGCTTAGATGCGGGGAAAATTAACCTATTGCCGGCCATAGTATTGGAGTACAATTCTGAACAGGTTTTAGCCCTCTGCTCACTCGCAGGTTTTCCTGACTGGCAATAAGACCATTTTTATTTTGTTGATCGAAAGTTGGTCCAATCTTATGTAATTGATTCAGGATTTAATTACAAGTCTTTGAATATGAACACTCTCTCTCTCTCTCTTGGCCCTCCCCCCTCACTCTTTCTCCGCCCTTCCTCTCTCCCAGGGTTCTAACTAAAGCACAGCGCTGAGAGAACCTGCCGCCGCGCTAATAATTTGATTTTTTTTTTTTTTTTTTTTTTTTTTATTTTTTTTTTACAAAAACAGACGAAGCATTAATATGTTTGATAAAGTAAATGAGTATAATTCATGCTACCCCATACAATTTTCTCTAAATTCATTGCATTAAATCCTGTTTTGATGAAGCTATTTATTTATTAAGCAATTAATAATTGAATAGTTCCAATAATATGAATAGTACCAATAGATAAACATAATGAAAACATATTGAAAACTCTAGAAGGTTCTTGTCTCAAATGCACCAGCATGCACCACGATAAATTATGTTTTCAAAATGTTCTAGGGGGAAACCCCCCCCTGACTCCACCTAGATACAGGGCTTTGTGCCTTTGGCACTGACAAGGTTACCCCATTGAGAAATAGTTCTGGTTAAAACATACAACTATTAATCATCATGATTAATAGTTTGATGTTTTCCTAAAGATTTAGAGCCTGATTCTGTGAAATAGCCTTCAAATACAAGTGTTAAAAAGTATATATATTCGTCATAAATGCACCAGAATGCACCATTTAAAAAGTATGAGTCCAAATTTTCTGGGAGGGGGGACCCCCCCAGCCCCTCACACCGACCCCCCCCCCCCCGCCACACACACACAAAAAAAAGGGCTGGGATCGCCGACTTGCGCCACTCTGAGAAAAAATCCTGGTTAGTACCCTGTCTCCTCTGCTTTCACTGCCTAACTTGCCTATTCATTTCTTATTTTCCTTTCCTCATCTCAAGACCATTTTCTCATACCCTCTCTTCTCATGGAAAATTTAGTCCACTTTCTCTCATAGCATTAATCCAAGCATCTCCATATCTCACACTCAATTAGATATTCTTCATTTCAGTTCTACATTGTTGGCGATAGCAGTATTCATAAAGTACACACTTGCAACTTTAGACACATTACCATGGCAAAAACGAGACCTGACTTCAGTACCATAGTCCAGGGATAGATCACTGGAATCAGCGCTATACATAGGCCTACTACTCTGCTGGAATGGACGAATCCAAGTATCTTGAAGATTGTGAGATGTAAGTGAATGTGCATCTGAATACAAACAGCATTATGATAAATTAATTGAAATGTGGATGGCCATGTATGATCATCCCTGTGTACTTTGTATGTTATGGTACTGTAAATGCAGTAATTATATTCCTGCCCGATTTCTTTTTTCTGCAGTTTGGGTCACTCATACACCTCACCGACCCTCACTCATACACCCCACCCCTCGCTCATACCCCCACCCCTCACTTACACACACACCACCCCTCACTCATACACCTCACCCCTCACTCATACCCCCACCCCTCACTTACACACACCACCCCTCACTCATACACCTCACCCCTCGCTCATACCCCCACCCCTCACTTACACACACCACCCCTCACTCATACACCTCACCCCTCGCTCATACCCCCACCCCTCACTTACACACACCACCCCTCACTCATACACCTCACCCCTCGCTCATACCCCCACCCCTCACTTACACACACCACCCCTCACTCATACACCCCACCCCTCACTCATACCCCCACCCCTTACTTACACACACAGCACCCCTCACTCATACACCTCACCCCTCGCTCATACCCCCACCCCTCACTTACACACACACCACCCCTCACTCATACACCTCACCCCTCACTCATACACCCCACCCCTCGCTCATACCCCCACCCCTCGCTCATACACCCCACCCCTCGCTCATACCCCCACCCCTCGCTCATACACCCCACCCCTCGCTCATACACCCCACCCCTCACTCATACCCCCCACCTCGCTCATACCCCCACCCCTCACTTACACACACACCACCCCTCACTCATACACCTCACCCCTCGCTCATACACCTCAACCCTCGCTCATACCCCCACCCCTCGCTCATACCCCCACCCCTCACTTACACACACCACCCCTCACTCATACACCCCACCCCTCGCTCATACCCCCACCCCTCACTTACACACACACTACCCCTCACTCATACACCCCACCCCTCGCTCATACCCCCACCCCTCACTTACACACACACCACCCCTCACTCATACACCTCACCCCTCGCTCATACCCCCACCCCTCACTTACACACACACCACCCCTCACTCATACACCCCACCCCTCGCTCATACCCCCACCCCTCACTTACACACACCACCCCTCACTCATACACCTCACCCCTCGCTCATACCCCCACCCCTCACTTACACACACACCACCCCTCACTCATACACCCCACCCGTCGCTCATACCCCCACCCCTCACTTACACACACCACCCCTCACTCATACACCTCACCCCTCGCTCATACCCCCACCCCTCACTTACACACACACCACCCCTCACTCATACACCCCACCCCTCGCTCATACCCCCACCCCTCACTTACACACACACCACCCCTCACTCATACACCTCACCCCTCGCTCATACCCCCACCCCTCACTTACACACACCACCCCTCACTCATACACCTCACCCCTCGCTCATACCCCCACCCCTTACTTACACACACACCACCCCTCACACATTCAACTCACCCCTCGCTCATACACCCCACCCCTCACTCATACACCTCACCCCTCGCTCATACCCCCACCCCTCGCTAATACACCCCATCTCTCACTCACACATCACCCCTCACTCATACACCCCACCCCTCACTCACACGCATCACCCCTCACCCCTCAAACTTGTTAGTCTCGATTTTTGTTTTAAATTGTCCGTTCTATTTCCCTTCTAATATTATTCATTCTTTTTTTCAGAAACCATCGAGCAACACAAGACTATGTGTCTCCAAGATTTGTATTGCGAAGAAGTAAAAACAATAAATACCATGTGGTGATCAACTATTAGAACACTCAAATTTACGTTTGTATTGTAGAAACACGATCCCAATACATGTGTAGTACTATTTCTATTCCAATATAATTTGTGAAATATCTCATTTAGAAGGTCTGGTGTGACCCACTTTTAGATTCTAAACCATGACCAATGCTGGACTTGAAGATATTGATAATTTTGTGTGTCTTTAGAATTGGTACATGTAGTAGACACTCGTCATCCACTGTTATTTTTATTAACCATATTAGGCTAAAAGAAAAATAAATATTTTTGGCCTGTCATGACTGTTTGCATCCATTAGAATGAAGGTCATCCTCCACTCCCCTCTCATACCCTTAATCCCTCTCTGACCTCCCCATCCCCATCTTGCCCCTCCCCTCCCCGACTTACCGCCTCTCATACCCTCACCCCATTTCACCCCTCCTCTCTTCAACTCCCCTCACCCCACGCCCCTCCCTCTCCTCTCTTACTTTCACTCCCATTCAGAACTCCCCTCCTCCACTCCTCTCATCCCACCTTGCCTCTCACTTCATAAGCTCACCCCATCTTGCCCCTCCCCTCCCCGACTTACCGCCTCTCATAGCCTCACCCCATTTCACCCCTCCTCTCTTCAACTCCCCTCACTCCACCTTGCCCCTCCTTCTCCTCTCATACCCTCACCCCATCTCGCCCCTCTCCTCAGTTACTGTTCTGCAATAGCTTTGTATGTGGTGTCAATATTTAACTTTCATTGTATAAAATCTAGAGATCAATATGTTATGGTTTGTATTTTTAACTCTTGGATATAGAACAGTGAGTTAATATAGTTGCAATAATATTGGTGTGTGTACCTCAACGCTAAATCTATGAGAGAGTAAACCCTTTCAATAATGTTGTCATTTCTTAATGGTATTGAGAGGTTATATTTCTGATATTTCTGTGAAATGTGTTGATACTTGTTCTTAATGTAGTGGGATCACTCAATATAGAGTGACACTCTAACTGTCTGCATTTCTTGCTTTATGTAACATTTCTATGAAATAAAGAACTAGTTAAGAAATACTTAATTTGCATTTCTCCTCATTTGTTTGTGAATGAAGTGGCTCTGCTGATTACATGTATTTAGTATTGAAATAATATTATATGTGATTGTTCAATATTAATTTCCCCTTCCACGATGTATCCCTTAAACAATTCTCTAGACCAAAACAATCCTATAATCGAATCTTACCTATATCTTCAATTTCAATCAATTTTTATTCTTCCTTTTTTGATTTTGTGAACGGTATCTAAACGTTTTTTGATACGCTTTTGAAGACGGTTTTTAATGCCTAGACGGTAATATAGTAGCTAAACGTTTTTGAACATGGTAACGGAAAAAAACCGTCTTCTAAAAGGGGACAAAAAAACCGTCTTCAAAAACGTTTAGTACGAAGACGGTTTCACTTGCAGTGTACACAATTCTCTTGCAGAATTAATATATATAGATGCTTTCAATCATGAAAATAGAAAAAAAATATTAAGTCTTAAATTTTCAGCGGTAATCTTAGTAAAAGAAAAGGGTTGGTTGCTATGATAACCCCAAATCACTCACTAGTGAAATACGCACCATGCGCAACTCACTGTAGATACAATGTTTTAGAGCAATGCGTGTATAATAAAAACCAGGAGATGATCACTCATATTTTCACAAATAGTACCAGATTTATGTACAATCTAGCTGTTTGAGGCAATAATATCTATCAAAGTAGAGCAGGCTGAGGCAATATTACTTCACCTCTGAAAGCGTGGAGAACGGAATGCCTTGGGTTAATGTTGGCTGTTCCTTCTCCACGCATCGGCCAGGTCATCCATTCTGCCCTGTCTACACAGGGGGCAAATTAATACTGGCGCGAATCTGGCACTTGCGATCATTCGCATGTGAATCCTGTGTGAATCGTAGAAATCCTATATGAATTGGCGGGGAGCTTGTGCGATTGCTCTGTGATTTGAGTATTTAGTCCCTACACAGGTGCGATTTCAGCTGCAAACTCATGTGAAATTGCAGGTATGGATTCGCAGCAGATGTGCGATTTGGATCACTTCAAATTATAAGAAATGGAGAGAGAGAAAATATTTTCTGAGGTGTACTTGTGACGATTTGAAAAAAATGTAGAAATAATCAATTTATAATCACAAAATTTTCTTGAGACAATATGTCTGGGCATATTCTGTAAAAAAAAATCGTTTTGATTCATCAATAATTCATGAAGATCCACCTGTTCAAACATACCGGCAATCTATTTTTTTTATTAGGAGTATTTATCAGTCAATATACATTAATAACAATGTAATACAAACATGTAGACAATCAAACTAAGCACAGTCGATAGTATATTGAACCAGTAGGAAATAGCCTCAGTCTTAGTCTAGCTAATGCCCCGTCTACATAGGGGCGAATTGGGATGCGATTTGGGCCTTGCGGCAATTCGTGCGACTTCAGAAGAAATCGCATTGATGTTTAAAACTAAATCGCCCCTATGTAGGGACAGCTGCGACCATTTGCAGATTCCTACGACTAATCGCAGGAGCAAAAATTGCCCCACACACATGCAAATTCATGTGCGATTTCAGATATGCCAGATCGCAGGTGAAATAACCCAAATCGCATGTGAACAATCTCAGTTGATGCGATTTCAAATGGAATCGCACATACTTCTACAAGCATTCGCATATGTGTAGGGCTAGCCACGACAATTCGTACACCTCTGTTACTGTCCAAGACTAATCGCAGGAGGTCATGCGAATTTCGGAAATATCCGAAATTCGCATGTGATTGCAGGTATGTTTGAACAGGTGTATCTTAACGAATTATGGATGAATCATAACGATTTTTTCACAGAACATGCACAGACATGTTGTCCCAAGCATGTTAAAAATTTGAGATTATAAATTGATTTTTACCCCCTTTTTTCAAATAGTCGCAAGTACACCTCAAAAAATATTTTCGGTCTTCTCTCCCTCATTTTTCTTATAATTTTAAGTGATCCAAATCGCACATCTGCTGCGAATACAGACCTGCGATTTCACATCAGTTTGCACCTGAAATCGCACATGTGTAGAGACTAAAAAGCCAAATCGCAGAGCATTATTTCTGAAATCGCACAAGCTCCCCGCCGATTCGCACAGGATTTCTACGATTTCACATGCAAACGATCGCAAGTGCCAGATTCGCACCAGTTTTTGAATTCGCCCCTGTGTAGACAGGGCATTAGTCTGGTAAGTTGGATCACCTGCGAATTTCGGATATTTCCGAAATTCGCATGACCTCCTGCAATTAGTCATGGACAGTAACACAGGTCTGCGAACTGTTGTGGCTAGCCTTACACATATGCGAATGCTTGTAGAAGTATGTGCGATTCCATTGAATCGCATCAACTGAGATTTTTCACATGCGATTTGGATTATTTCACCTGCGATCTGGCTCATCTGAAATCGCACATGAATTTGCATGTTTATTACACACATGAGCAGTTAGAAAGGTGCAGTTTGGGGGTGCAGTTCGGTTGACCCAAACTGCATACGTGATCAGTTCGGGTAAAGACGCAATTTCATTGGTGCAGCGTAGGCCAGATGATGTCTTCCCGACCGCGTAACTTAGGCCTACAAATTGCGGTGAATCAAGCCTCCTCAAGCTAAACTATAGGCTATACAAGTTAAATTTACTTTTTGACATCCTAATAGAGTGTGTAATAAATAGCAAATGGCACTCTGTTCGGGTTCAAACTGATCTCGTTCTGTCAGAAAACGGGAACTCACCCCTTCGGGGTTCGTCCCGTTTTCTGACGGGACTCGATCAGTTTGAACCCTCCATCGTGCCATTTGCTATAAGTGTGGGGCAATTTTTGCCTCTGTGATTAGTCATAGGATTCTGCGAGTGGTTGCAGCTGTCCCTACACAGGGGCGATTTAGTTACAAAAAAATCGATGCGATTTCTTTTAATATCTTTCCGTTCTTTGAAGTATCATCTCTGTTGTGTATTTGATATGATAGTAGCGTGTACGTTTATCGCGCAGTTGTATTGGTTGCTATGGTAACAAGAGAACAAACTAAACGCAGTCATCGGAGTTCGAGTGATTATTTACTTATTGAAAGAGACTTAACAATGGCGACGAGGGTTTAACCCACAAGGAGCAAGGTTGAAACGAACTTCATCATTGCTATTACAACTCCATAAGTGGAAAAACAGCAGCAATTCTCCTCAAGGGCAGCAAATTCAGTAGGCCTACTCATGTTCCAAGATGACATTTTCATATATGACTATTTTGTGTTGGAATTGACTGACAGTGTGTGTATGTAGGCCCTACTCTGTGTATATCTATGAAAGTAAAACACCATTGAAAGTGGCAGCAGGCAGTGTGACCTATATCTACTACTTAAGGGTAGGAACCACCATAGCCTAGGGAACACCATTGTGAGTGGCAGCTGTGTCATTGCTGTATCTACTACTTAAAGGTAGGAACCACTATAGGAAGCACTAACATTGAAAGTGATTTGAATTACTGCTGTTATGGCGACTGCATGTCCAGGCATCGGTGAGTTTACCGATGGGGAAGACTGGGTTGATTATGTTGAGAGACTTGAACAATACTGTATTGCAAATGATATTGAGGATACTGATGACAAGCCAAAGAAGAAAGCTTTGCTTCTAAGCTCAGTAGGGGCAAGGACATATAGTTTGATGAAAACGTTAGCAGCCCCAGCAGCCCCAGCTACTAAGTCATTTGGTGATCTCACAACATTGGTAAAGGATCACCTCTTGCCCAAGCCTATACTTATTGCAGAAAGGTTTAATTTCTACACTCGTAAGCAACAAGCAGGGGAAAATGTAGGTTCCTATTTAAAGGAATTAAAGAAGTTAGCTGAGACATGTGAATTTGGAACTTTCCTCAATGAAGTCCTTAGAGATGTGTTTGTTATTGGACTGGGAGACAAAAGGGCCCAGTGTAAACTGCTTAGTGAGGCTGAACTGGACCTGAAAAGAGCAGTACAGGTAGCGCAGAGTCAGGAAATGGCAAACAAACGAGTGGAGGAAATACATGGTAGTTACAAGGTGGTAAATAGGATAAATGCCACACCATGTTTCAGATGTGGAAAATCCAATCACAAACCAGATAAGTGTTTCTTCAAAGAAAAAGTGTGTAACTCATGCCAGGAGTTAGGGCATATAGCCAAGAAATGTCCAAATAGAGAAGCAAAGCAGAAACAAGGAAAGCCCAAGAATGCTAAATTCCATAAATAAGGACGAAAAGGGAAAAAATCACCAAATGTCCGTGCTGTTTGTGATGAGGACACAAGTGATGACTCTGAGGAATCTGAAGATTCTTTGTACCACATCCAGGTCCAAGCCAAAACAATGAAAGTAAATGGTAGATCTAAGGTACATAGTATTTTTGAGCCCTACACAAAGCAGAGTACAGAGGAAATACTCTTGAAAGTTGAACTTAATAAATGCAAAGTGAAAATGGAGGTTGACACAGGATCAGGGGTATCCCTGATGTCATACGATACTTTCAAAAAAGTATTCTCAAGCACAAGGCTGAAATGGAAACGATCTGAGTTGTCGCTCAAGTCATACACAAGCCACAGAATGAAGGTCAAAGGATTGGCGGAAGTGGATGTGGTATATAAAGATAAATTGCATCCTAAATTGCCACTGTACATTGTGGAGAACGATAGACCCACACTTCTTGGTAGAGAATGGCTCAGATCCATTCACGTGGACTGGAATAGGGTCTTAAAGGTAGAGCCTGAGAGGGTATCAGTAAGTGAGAAGTTACAGCAGATTCTGAAGCAGTACTCTACAATATTTGATGATAGTCCCAGCAAAGCAGAGAATATCAAGGCCCACATAAACATACGTAAAGAAGCAAAGCCCATATTTTTCAAGCCAAGGACAGTACCATATGCCTTACGTGATGGTGTGGCTGAAGAAATCAACCGACAGGTACAAATGGGAGTACTTGAGAAAGTAACATTTAGTGATTGGGCAGCTCCAATCGTTCCAGTGAGGAAACCAAATAAGAAAATAAGGATATGTGGGGATTTCAAGGTTACAGTAAACCCATATGTGGATACCCCAGAATATCCCATGCCAAGAGCTGAGGAACTATATCAGAAACTGAATGGGGGAGAAAAGTTTTCAAAAGTAGATCTCTCCAACGCATATCAACAAATTGAGCTGGATGAAGAGTCTAAAAAGTATGTGACCATCAATACTCACCTGGGGTTGTTTCGATATACAAGGTTACCCTATGGTGTCAGCTGTGCTCCTCAGATTTTCCAAGAATATATGGACAAAGTGCTACAAGGAGTTGATTGTGGATGCTTGATGGATGATATCATCATAACGGGAAAAGACGATGACCAGCATAACAGGAATGTTGAGTCAGTATTGCAAAGGTTATATGACAATGGATTGAAGTGCAACCTAAGCAAATGTGAATTCTCAAAGGCTGAAATAAAGTATCTCAGCTATAGAGTAAATAAGGAAGGTTTGCATATGACAGATGAGGCAATCGAGGCAGTGAAGAACGCACCCAGACCTACTTGCCAGGCGGAAATGCATTCTTTCATGGGGTTGGTAAACCATTATAGACAGTTTGTGCCTAATATGTCTAGTATTACTAGCCCTTTGACCAATCTATTGAAAAAGGATACCCCTTGGGAATGGTCTCAGAGTTGCGAGGAAGCTTTCCAGACAGTGATAAAATTTCTAACCTCAAAGGATGGCATTCTAATTCACTACGACCCAAATAAGCCTATTGTTCTAGCTGTGGATGCATCTCCATGTGGTATAGGAGCAATGATGTCACATGTCACTGAGAAAGGTGAGCTCCCAATTGCATATGGCTCGAGAACTTTGACCCCAGTAGAGAGAAATTACTCACAGATTGAGCGTGAGGGATTAGCTATCATTTTTGGAATTAAGAAGTTCCATCCTTACCTGTTTGGTAAGAAGTTTATCCTAGTGACAAGCCCCTAAGTTACATTTTCGAGCCAAGAAAAGGAATTCCAGTGCTTGCTGCAGCCAGAATTCAAAGGTGGGCCATTCAGCTGGCAGCATATAGCTATGAGATTAAGGTACGTACATCTAAAGAGAACTCAAATGCAGATGCCTTGTCTCGCTTACCACTACAAAACCAAAAGGATGACACAAATGACATGAATGTCGCACAGGTAAATGCATTACCAATAACAGCCAAATCTATAGGCCTGAAAACACAGCATGACCCTCTCCTATCAAAAGTGCTGTTCTTCACAGTAAATGGATGGCCAGGGGAAGAAGATTTAAACCCAGAGTTACTGGACTTCTATAAGCGTCGTGTAGAGATCACTACAGAAGATGGATGCTTGTTGTGGGGTCTGCGAACGATCATACCCAGTAAATTCCAAGAGGGTATGCTAATGGAGTTACATGAGAGCCATCCCGGTATGGTGCGAGTGAAAGGACTTGCCAGGCTCCATGTTTGGTGGCCAGGAATCAATGAAAAAATTGAACAGGTGGTGCGTGACTGTAAAATGTGTCAAGAGTCGCAACCAAAAGCTCCCAAGACAATAGGGAATCCATGGAAATGGCCATCTGGACTGTGGAAAAGAGTCCACATAGATTTTGCAGGCCCATTCATGGGGGAAATGTTTTTCTTAATGGTTGATGCATACTCAAAATGGCCTGAGGTGCACAAGATGAAATCCACGACTGCATCAAAAACAATCGAAATAATGAGACAGGTGTTTGCTCAACAGGGAATTCCCTCGGAAATTGTTTCGGACAATGGTCCCCAGTTTGTAGCCGAGGAGTTTAAGACCTTCTTAAAAGCAAATGGAGTAAGACATATTTTATCGCCTCCATATCACCCGAGCACAAATGGTGAGGCGGAACGATTTGTGCGTACATTTAAGAAAGCTATGAAAGCCAAAAACACAGGAAATTCCTGGAATCAAAGAATATGCTCCTTCTTGTTGTCATATAGGACAACACCCCATTCAACTACTGGCAGAACACCAGCAGAGCTCATCGGAAGGGCACTGAGGACAAGGTTAGATCATGTCCATCCACAGCTACGCGACAAGATCCAAATGAAGGGATCTAGTGGTGCTACAACCCTGCCTCGGTGGTTCTGTGTTGGAGATCCTGTCTTGGTACGCGATTTCAGACACAATAAGGAAGGCTGGGCCTATGGAGTTGTACAGGAAAAACTGGGGCCCCTCACTTATATAGTTGAAGTTGATGGGCATGTATGGAAGAGGCATGTTGACCAGCTCAAGAGTCGTTCAGCATCCCAAAGGGAGTCAAGTGTCATACTGCAGGGCAATATGTCTACAGACAGGGCAGAAGAGCCAGGTCTGTCCCAAACTCATGGATCAGGTTCAATGATACACATTGAACAAGCATCACAACAGGAAAGGGAGGTCACAAACACCCATGAACCCCCCGAGAGGAAGGGTGCAAATATCACATTACCAGAACAACTCAAGACTCCTACCAAGGGGCACATAATGCCCAAAGAGCTCCCAATGAAGGATGAGCCAGCTCTGAATGCAGCAGCTACAGACAACACACCAGCAATAATACCAAGGCCCAAAAGACAACATAAACCTTCAGAATATCTCAAAGAATACCAATGTGGATAAAGGACAGAACTGTTACACACATCTTATCCTAAGTCATAAACTTCAAGTAAAGCAACATCTCCCATTATGTCATGAAGAACAGAACCATTATATTATTGCCGCACAGTATCTCATATACTTATTCTATGAAAAATAAGATCCATTTCCTCTTAATGCTTAAGAACAATGAACAATCAAGATGTACTGTTTTAAGATCATCAGTAACATACCTTGCGGGGGGAAGAGTGTTGTGTATTTGATATGATAGTAGCGCGTACGTTTATCGCGCAGTTGTATTGGTTGCTATGGTAACAAGAGAACAAGCTAAACGCAGTCATCGGAGTTTGAGTGATTATTTACTTATTGAAAGAGACTTAACAATCTCTATATTAGGATTATTTCCTAATAGGCATTATTTCGTATGCAATTCGAATGACCAGTGTGCTATGTGCGTTTGTGTTGTCAGTTGGTATGGTTAATGAATGAGTCTTTCTGGTGACTTGGCAGGGCGGGGCATAGACCGTATAAAGCATCTATGGGCGGGGCTAAATATTGTAATGAGTGTTTGTTGTGACTGGAAAAAGGAGTGTAACCATTTGGATGCATTGCAAGTTAGCAGTAAGTGTGTCGAACTGGGAAGTGATGAAATGCAGACTGGCATGATGTCTTGCAAAGTAGGCAGTCAGTCTGACGAAGTGGGGCCTAGATCGAAGAGAAGTAGGAAAAGAAAAATGCAAGTTTGCAGAAGCAAAATGCAAGTTAGGAATCGACTGGATGTAAAATTGGTGAGAATTGGGAAAGTTCTAAAATGTTTTCAAAATGAGGAGTAGGACAGAACATGTTAGGACCTATTTCGATGCAGATTAGGAAACAAATTTCCTATTTCGTATGCAATTCCTATGACCATTTCGAAGGTTTTTTGCAAACTTGCACTCTACATCTCCGAATTGAGGGGGGAATCTATATGGATACAAATGCCTTTCCATAGATTTCATGTGAAGTCGCATGAGTTGCTGCAAGGCCGAATTCGCACCCCAATTCGCCCCTGTGTAGACAGGGCATTCCCACGTCCTGAAAGCTGCGTTCTAGTTGGATAAGACGTGGACGGTTACGTACATGATGCCCACCTATTGAGTAGGAACCCCTTTGTTGTATCAAGCTACTTGATTGCAACCACGAGTTAAATAAAAGCCTCTAGTGTGGTTTTGATTCTTAGACACCTCAATATTCTCCGCCTACAACCCAATAATAATAAGAATTAGAGATCATCTTACCAGGAGGAGGATAAACAAGAAAGACCAGGCCGGGAAGAAATCTTATTGAGCTTGAATTATTTATAGCCATGGCCGGTCTTTGGTAACCCAGTAAGAATAGAGATACAAGAAACAATTGACTTACCTGGTGTTGAACGCTTCCCAAGCAAAATGTGACCAAAGATGTAAGTGAAACTGACACTTATGAGGAGGGTGATGGAGAATATGATGATCACTTTAGGATGAGGCATTTTACATGGTCAAATGTTCATTACACCATTCCCTGGTATGTTCATCAAATCAAATCTCTCTGAAAAACAAACAGAGCATGTCATGGGTGTTTCTAGGGTGGAGTTCACAGAGCATGTCATTAACTTGTCATGGGTGTTTCTAGAATTGAGTTTACAGAGCATGTCATGGGTGTTTCAACGGTGAAGTTCAAGACCAGTCTAAGTTCATTTATATTTCACGTGTATGCTTCCATGGAGACCAATGTGATCCACCTTAGGTTCCTTCTTCATGTACTTGATCTATTTAAATGATATAGAAAATCTTAAAAGTGAAATATGCTGATATGACTCTCGATCTCGAGTGGGTAGAGCTAGGTAGAAGAGAGTGGTGTCCAGATATAGGCTATAGGATAGCCTTGGTGGGTTATTAATAATAATACGTGAACAAGCATTCCTGTTTCTAGACTAGTAAGTAGGCTAATCCTTTATTTTCGTAATTTATACAACATATCATGTGACCTTGGGGTCCATTGCGCATGACTGCTCATTAACCTAATTATCCAATCAAACTCTATATTCATGACCACAGGAGGTCGCTGACCTTGGTCAATGAGAATCATTGGCCAATGGTATTGTGTGTCACGTGATTGCTGGCCAATCACCTGTGTGACACCTGGGTTATACCAAGGAGCATGTGTGATTGAATTGAATTGAATTGAAAAATCTTTTATTTGTCAATAATATAGCAACATTTACATTAAAAAGAGAGTGACAAATTGGTCGACAGACTTCTGGGATAATCCCAGTTCTTCCAGTCGTTCCCATGTTTTTTGGAAGATGAACTAAAGGTAACTAAGAGGCTAATTGCGTTCATAACATCACTATTAGGTACGAGTATGGTTAAGAATCCACGTTAATTAAATACATATGATATATGGGTGTGTCAACATGTGTTGTTACACATGGCTGACCATGTGTGAGCATGGCTCCCCCTGTGGTTAGGTTACATAACTACAAGCCTTACATTGACATGAGATATTAATATTAAACAGAATGAGGTATTTATGATATATGGTATGATTACGTGGGATTACCTAATCTTACATAATAATGAAGATGAGCTATTTATAGTCGTGACAATGCCCTTTATTCAGATGATAAAATTCTCTACACAAATGGAAAAAATATGGAAGAATAAAAAGTGATTTGTACAACGAAAAGAAATCTAATCATATCACAATCATTATTTCCCGTGTGTTACATTCATATCAATTTTAAAATGATATTAACCACATCTAACCATATCATATAATTATGTTATATATAGCAAATCTCTTATTATGTTTTAATCATGAATATGAAAAATATCGAATCATAAATTTGAATTTTAGGGGTTATTGAAATTGACTGATGTTACACCTGTATATTTTATTTCCGGGGTGCATTTAGTAAAGTGTATTATTCGTTCGGTTGGGAAGTGGTCAGAAGGCTTAAAATTATTGGTTGTATATCCATTGTCACTAGAGGAGTACTGAAGGGGGTACAGAGTAGATACTGGAGGTGGTATAGGAACAGGTACAGTAGGAGGCACTGGGCAAGCTAGATGGGGAGATACTGGAGAAGGTCCAGGTGGGGTTACAGAAGTAGGAAATGGGTGAGGTACAGAATAGGACAGGAATAGGCACTGAAGGAGTTACAGGAGAACGCACTGCAGTGAGTACTTGAAGAGTACTGCAGGGGGTACAGAGGAAGTGCTGAAGGGTGTACAGGAGGAGGTAGAGGAGGATATACATGGTGAGGTACAAAAGGAGGTACAGGAAGAGGTACTAGAGGAGGGACAGGATAAGGTATTGAAGGAGATATAGGCTAGAGACTACTGGAGGAGGTACAGGATAATATACAGGACAAGGTAAAGTGGGGTACAGAGGAGGAGGTACTAGATTAGATTAAAATAAGGCCCATAAACATCATGTTTCCAGACATCCTTCAAATCGCTTTGAAGTTTTTTTGTTTGTTTGTTTGTTTTATTTTTTTTTTGTTTTATTTTTTTTTTTACAAATTCTGTTAACATATATATGGGTCAGGTCGCCCAGAAATGTACAATTGCTCTCAGAATGGCAATTTTAAAAACTTGGTAAACTAACATGTTATCTGATCTTATATCATAGAGTACATCCCAAATTTTAAGTGGATATAAATTATAGTACAATAGTCCAAGTGGTTTTATCCTATCCTTTATTATAGTCCAAGTGGGTTTATCCCCGGGTTTATCCTCTCAGAATTAGCCTCTCAGAGAGGGTTTTGGGCATTACATCTAGTAATTGTTATTCTCAAGTGAAGCAACACTATGAAGTCAATTTAGCTCTCGTTAGGGTCAGGACAGCACGGAGCAACAGCTGTGCAACACTTGAACATTTTTCGCAATCTGTATTCGTGTTAGGTCGCATTAAAACCCAAGTTTAATATAAAAAAAACCGGAGCAACGCAGCCCTGACATATATATATATAAAGATTTTTATTCCGAATTATTTGATCATACATATAATACTTTGCACATCATACATATTCAATACAATAAAACAGGAATTGGGCATTAATAATCCTCTACCATGAGGTCTTCCAGACCGCCCAAAAATCACACATTAATATGACATTGCAGCCAGAAAGAAAAATTATCATATGTATCGTATTATAACATAAGCAATTCAGAGTTACAGATGACATTTACTACTAGGTTCCCAACAGGCCTTGAATGAATACAGACCACGGAGGTGTAGCCACTTGGCGACACCTGTTGGAGTAGTTCAGAGTGGCGTTGAGCTCATCTAATGCAATTGCACCCCTCCCAACCCCCCGGAGGTATGCGGAAATGTCCTGTACAGGTGGGGAAATATGATGAAATCCCCGAACTCCAGGGCAAGAAATGTTGTGAATCCGCGACCCCATGGAGCACATTTTTTCGTATCAACTTCGCAAATGAAAAATGTAAACCCTGGCGGACATTCCTCGCCCTGGGGAATGTCCTCGATACTGCGGTAAACTAAGGAAAGTCCAAGTCTGAGAGGTGGCATATTTTCTCTGACATTCCCTTAATTACCATCCCACCTTACCCCAGGGTGGGTGGGATGCAATTGACAAGAGCATAAGGCTGGAGTAATAGGGGGTTTGCACGTCTCAATGCGCATGTCTATTACAGTGCATACTGCATGGGATGGATTCGGTTAAAATCTGAGATATATATTCCTATTCCTGAAACAAATAGCTTCATGGCACCGACTATTTCTTCATTACTGAAATCTCTTTTCTCCCATTACAAGGAGTCTTCTTACTATTACCACTCCCCTATTACCTATATGACCTATGTCCTCTGCTGGATTATTTTTATAATCTAAAAAATATCAATATATACAAAGAAATGCAATTCATCCACACACAACCACTATTTCTTGGGCATTACCAAGACACTTGTTAAACAAATTATTCTTTAACAGAAATGAAATGTATCATAATAACCAACTTCACTTTGGTCGGATTTCTGGTGTATGAGTATAGTCTAAGGGACTTAGTGCTAGTCTACTGGCTACTACTCAGACACCACTTAGTAGTATATGAAAATGAACAAGTGAATCAGGCACCAAATAAACGAACATTTGAG
This sequence comes from Sthenelais limicola, assembly GCA_942159475.1. NCBI lineage: Eukaryota > Metazoa > Annelida > Polychaeta > Phyllodocida > Sigalionidae > Sthenelais > Sthenelais limicola. Next base: position 105,889,702 of record OW804094.1, on the reverse strand, counting down.
ATATCTTTGTCAAAAAGAACATCCATAATCCAAGAGAGTTTGTGTCTTGATAATAACATATTCATTAGTTCCATTGAAAATGTGTTGAAATATCTTGGAAAAAGAAATAAATATTCAAAAAAAATATGTGTAATGACCCTCGGTATCATTGGGGAGGAGAAATAAAAACAGAACTCATCATTCTATTATTACTCTGTTTTAATGATGACTATGAGAGTAGACTAGGTAGTTTTACAGAGGCATGTAAAGTAGCGTATAGATACAAACGTTGTTCAGGTAATACAGGTAAGGAAGAAGGCTTAGTAAAACAGTGCTATGTAAATCGTGGTTCCATCTTGTGGGTAATACAGGGAATTACACATACATAGTAAGGCAAGGTAATGTAGGTAGTATATGAGATATGTATGACTGTATGGCACTACATATGTAGATATTTCCTATTACATATAGATATCCTGACCTATTTGGGAGAAAACAAGCATCTCTAACTGTGTGTATGTTTCCCCTAAGGGAGTCTCCTGATGCAAAGCCACTATGGTGCATACAAGTTGGAACTGTCTATGAGATATATTAGATATAATCTAATAATTTTGCTTCCATAATTGAATTGAATTAAAAAATAGTTTATTTGTCCGACGTTATACAATAATGAAAAAAGTAGACAAATCGGTAAACAGGTTTCTGGATAAGATCCAATTCTTCCAGCCATTACCTTTTTTTGAAATAGTAAGGTTTGTAGATAAATGTTTGTAGATATTTGGTCGGTATCAGCTGAGAAGAGCAATGAACTCGCTGTAATGTTATTTTGCTGAATAAATATATCTTAAACCAAACTTGACTTAAATGATTAAGAGCTATTTCTATATTTTGTTCCGAACTCCAAAAAAGATTTAAAGCATGTTGTAGTCTCTTTAGTGAATGGACTTTGTATGAATGCAAATATACTGCAAAAGAGATTATGGAAGATCAGGCATTCATGGAGATCTTGTTATTCTAATATATAAAACATACATCTTGCCTGTGTCAGAATGTTTTATGTGTTACAGGAAAATGAGTCACAAGTCGCCAAATTGATATTTTTCAAAGGGATTTATCCATAAGATCTCATTGTCGGAATAGTCTCAGTCTTGTGGGATTAAGTGCTGTTAGTATGAATTCATGTACCAAATTCCAAGACTGGATTAAATATATCCTTGTGTTTGCAAGCTCATCCTAAGGAGTACCTACTGATAATTGTCCACCCAGACAATATTGCAAATTTTTTTGAACAGAAAAGTATCAAACATAAAATATAGAAACACTTCTATATATTTCCTTCATGTTTACCATCATTGCAATCGTCTTGATCTCATCTTTTCAGATATGATGGTATTTCAAAATCCCTTTTTGTGACTCATTTTCCTGTAACACATCACATATGGTAATATCGTGGCTTGGCTGTGAAGCATCAGGTTAAACATGTACAGATAAGTAGAAGTAGTACAAAACAAATGCCTAAGAACTGTACAGAACATGAAGAAAATGGGGACAGTAGCATATTTTATTATGACTTACATATAAATTGCGGCATTGACACAGAGAACCCTTATTAATGAAGGAAATAATGATGAGGAGGCAGTCTTGGGAAATTAAATTTTATTTAATTTAAAGGTTTGTTTATATAAAATATAAATAGATAAAAGTGGTTGTAAAATTGGTAAGTAAATTTGCGAAAAAGTTTGCGAACCGTAGTGGTTGGTGGGCAAAGGTGAAGTGAGGAATGAGTGGGCCGGTGCAGGGAAGGAGCGTGACCAGCCACGTGGGATTAGTGGTAGTTGTTAGTGGGTAGTGGGAGGGGGTATATCTCGTGTCAATGCCCAGTCATTGCCTATTGCAATTGACTTCAGAATGATACCTCTGTATACAAAGAGGTCCGATGGATATATAATTGTTTTTGAAACAATATTTATCCATCAATCCAAGGCCTAACAAGGTTATATATGATGCCACGGTATTGTTATACCTTATGGTTGCATATAGGTACCTACCCCTCATTAAGAAAACACTCTTTAAAAGAAGTGTAATAATCAAAATGACCTCGGACAAGCTACGAAACTCGTGCAATATTCACGCTCCTTCAACCAACTCGTTAGTTAACCTGTATGTATATGAGTATTTTCAACCATTTTAAATCTGAATTAAAAAAAACAATTATATTTAGGATCTCTGCTCCTACCTTGCTCCAGTCCTGCTTCAACTAATACATCGAGATCCACATGGAAGGAAACCACAAAGTTGTCTTCATGAGAGAAAGTCTTTTCGACAATTAAGCAGCAAATGGATGGTAAAGTTGGTTGGTCATGTGAACACAGGGCTGACCATTGGTCAATGGTGCTTCAGTGGAGTGACACTAGAGGGGTAGGGATCAATTTATGGGAGCAGCTGTTCCTCTGACCCCCAACACTAATTGAAAACTACCCTAAACTAATGCAAGACGATCTGCATGCAATTAACAATTGGTGTGTGCGAAATGAAATAAAACATAACAGGGAAAACACACGGAGATGAGCCAAATCTCGTCCTAACTACATGATATTAAAAAGACAAAATATAATTAGAATTAGGGTTATTGACGATAAAAAGGATAGATCCAACAGATGTACCCGACTGATGGAACTAATAAACGTTTTCAATGAATTAATCAAACTAAGCTCTCTCCTTTTTTAACAAAATTTTATTTCACAATCTGTGATACGTTTCAAACATACGAACATAAACTTTAGAAACATAGGCAATATTTATAATTAAGACGTTATTCATACATTGAATTTCATTGAAGTTTTTTTTAAAGATTTAACAATTTCTTCTCAATTTACATAATCAAATAAGACATAGTCAATGGGTACGGTTAGGAGTTAGGGCCTTCCATGTTCAACAACAACAAAAAGCCCGACAGGGCAAAGACATTACAAAATCCACTTTTTTAGTACATTAAATTTTATTGGCCTCCTATAAAAACATAGTTATAACAGTTCGCTAGGATAAGAACACAAGGGCCATCGTTACATAAGTATGCACCGATCTTGATCAATGACTTAGGAAATCTCTCAGTGTATATGTTGCACCACTTCACTAGTTTGAGGACGCTGTATAATTTACGATGCAAATTCATTTATTTTTGCCCATAATTATAAAGTAATTTAGCTGATATTTATATTGACATTTTATACTGAAATATTCTAAATATCGCTCATATCGGGCTCCCTGCGCTCCAAAGAGAGAACGCTTTGTTTGGTTTGAAAACGTTTTTATTTCTTATTAGTTCTTGTTAGTTAGTTGTTGATGGATGTTAACTAGTGTAGCGTTAATAGGGCATGTCTGGTATACATGCTCTGATTGAATATACATTTTTGAGAGACACAAATAGTTAAGCCCTGTGTCCACCACGATGGCTGCCTGAAGTACTCTTGGTGTACGGGCGATGTCCCACAATGGTAACGTATTTTAGTTATTCTGGACATAGGCCTTTAAACATCACAATTTATATTTAAAATAACATAAAATCAGATTTACGTTCACTAGCTGAATCAATTTCGCAGTCAGAAAGACTTCGTATTTCTTCCTTTGAAGGTATTTGGAAGATATTTGTGGTGTGTTACAAAACAATGAGTCATAAGTCGAAGAGAAATGGATATTGATACAATCACATTTGAAAAGATGAGATTAAATAGATTCCATATAAGTTTAATTCTTTGACCCCTCCTTCGGCCTGGATGAGAGCTAGTACATTATTATGGTATTAATTCCCCGAGGTTTGGTGGCTGAGGCTGTTTAGGGTGAAATAACGGCCTTGGCCCTGGCGGGCCTTGGCTGTTATTTCCCCCTAAACAGCCTCAGCCACCAAACCTCGGGGAATTAATACCTTTAGTCGCCGATCTTTGGATTCACTTCCATGTTTTATTAGTAATTCAACAATATTTACACAATTGCCACCATTTAACATATACCTTTTACCTTTACTGCATACTAACTTCTTCACATGTAACATACATGGGTTACTATTTCACTGGCAGCCGACAACCGGAATGACTTGTAATAACAGGCCGCGGACCATCAAATCACTTTTCTAGACAATTCAAACCTTTATTAAAATTTGCTACGGTCACATTCTCATATTTCCATTAAAACAATCCACAGGCTACAAACATACTGTTATACCTTATGGTTACATAAGGACACCTACCTAAAATTTTCATTTCTATTACATGTTACCTGTGCTGTGATTCTTGCCTATGTTCTTTCCAATGTCTGAGTGGCCATCATTGCACATCAGTGTTTCAGCTCCGGCTTAATATTAATCGATATTTAAATAATGATATTTTGTGATCGTATAAGTTTACTTCTGCGAGAATAAATATATTATGAATATCGATAGCAGGAGATGGGAGGAAATGAACTGTAGCGACTGGATTATATTAAAGTTCCAAAGGACCAAGGGTTGAAATATTCTGTTTCAAATGCAGCTCAGAGAGAAAACATCAAGAGTGAAATACTTCTGCCATATATTCTCTTTATCCCTCCTTGTGTGCTGGGTTGAAGACCTTGCTCCTCAACCCGATTTATGAACAGGTACATAAGATATATCAACAATATTCAACACAAGAGAACAGTATGTTTGCAATACAAACAGGAATAACTAAATAAATATAATAATGAAATAAGTACACTTGAACAGAAATAGAGAAATACGTAATAACCATCATGGTTAAAGTCCGGAACAAATAATATGAATGATTAATTAATAATAAATTAATTGCATAATATAAACTGCAAATGGCGGGAAATTTGAACCTGACAGACGTTGTGAGTATGATGCTCTGAACATTGCCAGTTCACACAAGTTCATGGTTTACCGAGAATTCCGCTAACTCTATATGAGGATACCATATTGTCTGTGGATCATCTGTGACCAATTTGGACATGAAAAATGATTTTTATCGTGAAAATCGGACACTTTTATATACAGTGAGCGACAATATGAGGATCTAACCCTTGGTGGGAAGTATTTATAGACCTATCCGACAGCACTGCACACAAGGTAAACAGAGTACAACGATCACCGGTGATCGTATTGAATCTGAGTGAATGAACTGATTTCTCCATACAAGTGACCATTCGAATGTTCTTACTAAAACATTGGACCAACAAGATGGATGTTCCAGACCCTAACATTGAAATGGAGGCTCCATTATCTGAAGCTAGTGGGGAGAAAAGGAAAAATGCTTCTCCTTTGGTTTCAACTGCCAAGAAACCTGTAGTCATGGAGTACGATTATGACGATTTAGACGAGGAAGACATTGCAGATATGGAGTCGGAGAGCGAAGGCCCCGATTTTGATTTGGAGTTTGAACTACAGAATCTGATAGAAGAAGATAGCAAAAAGACTGTCATACTACAGGCTCTAGTTAAATCGCGACGTGAAATGTCTGATAGGATTAAATTACTACAAGATGCCATGGTCAAGAGCACTGTTGAAACGAAAGAGAGGAATTTTGTTGTCGATGCAAAATTGGAATTCGTACAGAGGGACACCTCATACAATAAGAAGGCTGTGGAAAAAATCCAGGACGATCAGGATGTCATTAAGCAACAAAATAAAGACACACATGTTGTAATAGAAAATATACATAGAGGGTTATACGACAACGAGAGCCCTGTTGATATTGCAACTAAAATTTTGACCATCTTTCTTCTGAATATATGGGTAGGTGTCATTGATACAGCCTACTGGCAGACCCAAACTGTAGATAGAAGAGCGGCACCACCTTTAGTTGTACGTTTGCTTCACAAATCGATGAGGGACAGATTCATTAGTGAAGGAACTAAAAGCTTCAAAGATCATGCTATGTTTCCCAGAGCAGAATGGCCGAATGCAGACAACATGTTTTGCCACGACTTCTGTACGATCGAGACAAAAAAGAGGAGAACTCTTATGAAATTGCTAGCAGCTAATGTGATTACCAAAGGTGCTGACGCCATGAGAACAAGACCCAAAGGAGACAGAGTTCTAATAAATGGTGTGTTGTACAACCATAGACAGTTGAATTGTCTAAGTGAAGATATGCAGCCTGGCAGTATTAAGGTTGTTGACATGAAAGATGGGATAGCCTTCCAGGGCGAGTATGCCTACATGAGCAATTTTTTTGCTTGCCACATTGAATACGAGGGTTATGACTTCAACTGTACTGAACAAGCATTTGTACACAAGAAGGCCAGGATGTGCAAACCAAGCGTAGCCCCTGAGATTCTTAAGCATGCTGAACCCAGAGATATCAAAGCTTTGGGTGAAAGAATACAGACGACGAAGGAATGGAAAGAGAGAGAAACGGATATAATGAAAGACATTATCAGGTGTAAGTTTTACAGGGACGATCACCTTGCACATCTGCTGTCTAACACTGGAAATACGAGATTAATAGAAGCAACCCCTAGTAAGAAATGGGGGGCAGGCGTTTATCTCGGGAACTGGCAGTTGGCTGAAGGATGCTGGAAAGGAGAGAATCTTTTTGGTAAAATTCTCATGGAGATCAGGGGAGAGATACAACGTGCCCTAAAGGAAAACAAATTCCACGAGCTCAAATGTAAATATGCTAAACCAACTCCAAAACACGATGTTGTGGGATCAGACGGATTCACAAGCCCCTCACCAAGGAAAGTCAAGGCTAAAAGAGCAGAGAAACCTGAGGATGACACCATCACCCCCAATATGAATGGCTCCAGGTTTGCAGTCCTTCAACCGATAGACGAGGAGAACAGAACCGCTGTGGATAACGATGAAGACGATATCGAGAGGCTTTCCAAGTCACTGGTCGCTACCAAACTATCGGCGATCCCGAAGTCCCGAATGAGGAGATTCCTATCTACAACATTAAATCAAGTAAGAAGCAAATCACTTGGTCACATTTCATCGACACCAAGGGAAAATGCCAGAAAGATTAGGAACATTGCGGTCAGGCTTAACAGAACCAAGGATAGTGAAGGACAATCTCAGCTGTTTAACATGCCAGAGACCCATGACCTACTTAATGAAACCAAGTCGAAGCTTGGATAAAACTGACTGATACGGTATAATATAATACTGTTATTTCATTTACAGAGCTCTGAGAGATGGTTAGCACATACAGGTTCTTGGTACTATAGATAATGACTCGAAATACCTGTTTATTTGCATAATTTAAGGTAATTCCTGATAACCCTTGGCGTGGGTGAGAGTTGTTTTGACTATGGTCCGCCATCTTGTCTGCCGGAAATGAGTACTATATGTCGTATGTTAAACTTCCGATACGTTGAATTGATATTCGCTTAAAGGAGAGTTGCCACTCAAGGATTATACGATTTATTGTCTCAAAGTAATGTCTGAGTTAATTTGGTATTTGAGATTGTTACGCTGTTATATAGTATACATCTTTAGCTGATTTTACGACATTGCTAAACCGGAACCAGTATGGCCGACATGATTCTGAAAACACTTGAAAACGCTTTCGGACACCTTATTAATGTCGCTCTCTCTGAAATTATGGATACTAGAATATGGGGAATTAAAGGTATGCCTTGTTCTTGTGTTGATTGACCGCCAAATCTCATGTATTTTGTCTCTGGAACCGCTGGGAGGGCTAATATAGCCTTTTCTGGCGAGTACCGAAGAGTCAGATTTTCAAGCTATCACGCGAATAGCATACAATCCGATTTTAATATGGTTCGCGGATTCTTCTTGTATTTGAGACTAGACAATGGATAGTTTAGTTGAAATCGATAGACTGAAGGGTCTTAAACTTTGTTACTTGAATGCGGCTAGTTATTTCTATAAGAAAGATCAAATACACCTAGAGATTGTAAACGGAACATTCGACATTGTATGTATAGGTGAAACCTGGTTATCGAGCTGTGTATATGATTGTCAACTAAGAATAAATGGTTACAAAATGGTACGGTTAGATAGGGAGAGAAACAGAGGAGGTGGTCTATTAATTTATTGTAAAGATTATATAGACATGACCATACTGGATGAACTAACGTACATAAATGATCACTGTGAAATCTTGAGTGTGGTAATAAAAGCTGGTCATAGGAAGCGTATCCTAGTAAGCAACATATACAGACCACCAAGCTCTAGCATGGTTAATTTTATGTCAGATCTTGATCATCTACTACAGCGATCTTTGAATCTTGGGCACGAAAGGATCTTTCTGGGAGATATCAATATTGATATTTCAAAGAATAGTGTACCTAAGAGGAATTTATACAGTCATCTCCAAACCTCTAACATGATACAATTGATTAATCAGCCCACTAGGATCACATCTAACACTAGTAGTACCATCGACCTAGTAATGAGTGATTGTCGGTTTTTAGACAAGTCAGGTACTCTGGATGTATTATTATCTGATCATCTACCAATATATGTGGTAATAAAAAAGAGTTAGATCGACCTCCTCTACCGAAGTAAAAAAAATCAGTACTAGGTGTTTGTCTAGGAAATTAAATGTTGAACATATCCGACGAGAAATTGATGATCACAATCTAAACCTCCCAGTGCCTGTGGGTGAAATGGATGTTGATGTGTACTGGGACAGTCTTAGTAAAAAGTATATCAAAATACTGGATAAGCTATATCCCAAGAAAGAAATTGTCATCCGACCTAACTATAAGGGAAACGTATCTAGAGATGTAAAAGAAATGATACGAGAGAAAAATCGACTGTTCACACTTGCTAAAAGATCAGGTAGAGAAATTGATTGGAAGATAGCTAAAGCTCAGAGAAAGATCCTGAAGAGTAAACTTATATCATCTAAAAGAGAAGCTACCCTTGAAATATTGAGAACGCATTCGGCCAATGGTAGAAAATTTTGGGATCATTTGTCTGAAATTTTCCCGACTAAGTCATCCTCAAAAACATCAACTAAAATTAAAATTGTTAAAAAGGATGATCTTTCTTACTCTGGAAAAGCTGCAGCTAATATTACTAATACCTTCTTTACAAATATAACCTCAACGATCATTCCTCAACAGAATATTCCTGAGTTGGTGAATTTGGACAGTAGGTTTTCGTGGGAGGACGAAATCACACCTGAAGAGGTTAGGAAGAAAATTGTTGGTTTGGACAATAACAAAAGTAGTGGACACATAGATCTACCTACCATATTCTTAAGAACATGCCTCTTATGTGATATTGGGAATTTTACTGCTCTTCTTGATAAAATCAGGATTAGTGGTGATTATCCTAATGTCTGGAAGAGAGGCACATGCACAGTCATTCCCAAGAAAAAGAACAACTTTGAATTGGATAATCTCAGACCCATTACTATAACATCTTTGGCTGGTAAAATCTTTGAAAAATTCATGAAGGAAAGGCTTGACGAGTACTTCATAGAAAATAACATAATTATACCAGAACAGCACGGATTCACCTCTGGAAAAGGTACAGAAACTGCACTAAGCCATCTTACCTTGGACCTGTTAAAATCTAAAGATAATGGTCACAATACTGACTTGATTTATTTCGACTTGTCCAAGGCTTTCAACACGATTAATCTTAATAGGTTGATATTGAAACTGAAAGCCCTTGGTTTTAGAAACACTGGTCTAAAATTGTTGAAAAATTATTGTTTGAATAGGTCCCAGACGGTTCGAATAGATAATGAAATATCTTCTGAAATTGGTCTATCTGCCGGGGTAGCCCAAGGAAGTATATTGGGACCCATAATGTTCGTTTTATACATGAATGACTTATTGGAGATGGATTTTTCCTCTAATGTTCAATTATATGCGGACGACCTTGTGCTATGGAGAAATATAATATGCGAAAATGATGTAATCGAATTACAGCGTGATATATATAAGTGAGAAATGGTGCCTACATAATGGCCTCAAGCTTAATATTGGCAAGACCAGAACACAACGTATACACGGTAATAGAAGAAGAAATGAACGTATTCCAAATTCCAAATTAAAAAATGATAGAATTGAGGAAACCCAGGTATTTAAATATCTGGGGTTACTAATCGATTCAGGCCTAAGAATGGAACAGATGGTGAACCATACTGCCAAGAGAGCTTATTTCGAAGTTAGTAAAATCAGAAAAGTTCTGCCGTTTATTGGTCCTGATATTGCCATATCGCTGTATAAAACCTTCGTGTTACCGATTTTGGAGAATTGTATTATATGCACAGATCTGGGTCCACAAAATATACATCAACGATTACAAAAGATCCAGAATAAGGGACTTAGAACTCTACTCAATGTTAAGGGACACATATCGAATTATAATATACATGTGAGATGTGATCTGCTTCCATTACATTTGAGAAGAAAGAGTCGAGTATTGTCCTTGATACACAAGACTGGTTCCTTTGTTGCTAGGGATATAAATATGGATATTAGAGGAAATATGGGTAGGAGAGTGGAAATTTATCGATGGAAGAAGGAAAACACATCCAGATCATATCTGTCGAAATCGAATGGTTTCTGGAACGATCTGCCTCTGGAATTGAGAAATAATGCTGATCTGCCGAATTTTAAAGCGAAAATAAAAGAAAGATTATGGATTGAATTTAGAGCTAACGAAGAGATATACTAAGGATGCTAGATATTTTGTGGGCCCAGAACCCGAACCATTTTTATGTTTTTATGTTTTTGTTTCTTACTTATATTGAAAATTTATAAAAATACTTGGGATTATTTTATAAATCTTACAAGCAGCCCTACTATTTGTTAGAGAGTATTATGGAAGATCTAAGCTACCCTGTTATCATGAAAACTGTCGTAGAGATTAGTGACATGTAAATGAATCGGCAGAGGGAGCCACATACGTGGATATAGCTATGTACCATATGATATGTAATCGAACCGGCAGGGGGTGCCATTATGGCATATAAGTATTGAGAATGTTGCTATATATATATATATCTATAATGTTAAAGATTTAAATGATTTGATGTATGCTAATAATAAGTAATAATTGTAACTTGAATTGGACTGCTAATTTTTCTGTAATATTTTGGATACGCTGAAAATTATCATTGTCAAAAGTGAAATGCTATCAATAAACAAACAAACAAACAAACAAATATCGTCATGGTTTGCAGTGAACATCCTGGTGGAATCCGGAGGAACTACCCGGAGGTAGACGGAGACGGAGGTGTCCGGATCCTGAGCTACCTGGAGCTCGGTGGAAATGTTCATATAATATATTGGAATCGTTACACCTGCATGCTGGCGCAAGCCCAACTGATTGTCATTACATATTGATTGGACGGTTTCACCATCCAATCAGGGGGACCCTTGCCTGCAATTTGTGTTACACTATGTATAACAATACCAACCATATGGTATGAATGTAAAGGACACCTCCCTCTAAAAAGCCACATCAAAATCTTTTTTCCTAACTAACAGCCATGAATGGCATAAATCAATAACCATATAAAAATGTACCTTCACTTTCCTCTAAATCCCTAATGACTAACTATACTTAAAAGAGTGGATCAGTCATTCCTTACATATAAAAAAACAATGAATAAAATGTAGCCATATACAAGACATACATACTATATATATATTTGGTAAATTTGTTCATTAAAATACTGACCTACTGCTGGAGCCACCCCCCCCTCCCCCCAGCCCCACTCCTACCACATGAATGAATGCGATGATGTTTTTCGAGGTGGCCTTATTCTGGTTCTTAGAACTATTAGCCTAAATCCCTTACTTGGTCTATTAATTTTGTCCTTATTCAAGGCATAGTATACACCTGGGAATAGTCACTAACTACCTACGAGACATTTCTCACCCTGTGCATCCACAGATGTGACCTCCTTTCATTGCTATAGATAGATAACTCAGGATTAGATCATTATCTGCAGTTAAATGTGGATGTATATTTAAATAAGTTGGTATATCAAGACTCCAAGCTACAAACATGCCTCGGTGGGACATCATCTTTGTGGCTCTTCTGGCGGGATGGTATTATTTTAAGGAAGACGTAGCACCAAGGCAGAATCTAGAAAAGGAATATGACTTTGTTATTGGTACGTATGATTTAAATAGCCAGCAATAGATAATTCTACATTTTTACTCTCGATCTTCCCACAATTCCCTAGTGTCAATGTTACAGACAACAGGTGCAATGAAGAGAATGAGACTTGAGAACAAGTAGGAGGATGGAACGATAGGATCAGCCCTTGTGCAACAGAGCCTGCTCTTTTCTACTCGTAATTGTTCTTAACCAAAGATCAACTACGATTGAAATCCTTGGCTGCACGTTCATGAACAAAACATGGTCTATTCCAACATTTGACACTTCAATGTCTCTGCTGGGTCACTGACTGCCACTGTCCATTCTATTAATAGTCTTATTACTCGCACTTTAAACAAACAAAACAATGAAACCCACACTGTTGTGTCTATTTTCTCATGAGTATTCACCAATGTGAACCAACAAATTAGTTGAGCAACAGACGGAGGGAGGAACTGGCTAATTACTAACTCCACTGCAGGGCGTTAAACACGCCATTGTGTAATCGTCCGTGCATTATAGCTTTTTATTACACCCCTGCGATGTAGTTGCCCATACATTCAGCATTGTACCACCCACTTGGTCAAGGCGGGTGATAACATGTTAATTACATCGCCCTTAGCTAATAACAAAAGTAGGTTGGTCCAATGCCTGCGTCATGGGAGGGCGTCGTCCTAATTACAGTAACTAATTATTGTATTAATGCGCCACTAGCAGACGCAACTTTGACCAAAGTAAGCTGTGAAAATGGACGACGACCCTAATTTTGATCTCAATGCGGATTTTATGGAGGAATGCATCGAAAATGAATGCATTGAAATCAACCTAAGTCAGGAAGAAATGGCCGACCTGTTAATGACAGAGATTGAGGAAGAAAATGTTGAGAACGAAAAAAAAACTGAAGTTCAAGAACCAAACATGATCATGATGGGATATGTGCGGGAGCAACGAAATGATAACACCAACAGAAAGACAACAATGGTAAGTATTATTTGAATTGATTTTATTTATGTCTTATTAATTTACATCACTTACTTCAAAATGTGATTGAAATATGAGGAAACATTCTATTTACTGATTTACAGGTAATTAGACGTTTCCGCGACTGGTTGTCAGGCAGGCAAGTCCATGAAGACATTTTGAGTATGACTCCAGAGCAGCTGAACGGGCACATTGGGCTATTTTTGATGGATCTGAAAAAGAAAGATGGGGGAAATATGGAACCAGATTCCATCACAAGTTTTCATCGAGGGATCGATAGGTAAATGAATAATTATTGGCTAGGTTATTACTTTTTAATTAATATTACAGTTACAGTACTAGAATCCTAGAAAATAGGCTTACACTGCCGCTGAATTGAAGACTAAATTCCTGTCTTTATTTTACAGGTTTCTGCGGGAAAATAATTACCCAGAAAATATTATTACATCATCAAAGTTTGCCTCATCTAGAGATGTGCTTGCAGCCAAACGTAAAAACCTCAAGTCAGTTGGTTTAGGCAATAAGCCAAATCGTGCGGAGAGCCTTACTGACTCAATGATAGAACGTTTATGGGAGAGCGGAGAGCTGGGAATGGATGACGGAAAATCCGTCCAAAATGCTATATTTTTCTTTTTTACCCAAGGCTTCGGGTTCAGAGGGAGTCATGAATCTAGACAAATGAATTGGTGCGATGTACAACTAAAAGTTGACGAGGAAGGAAAAGAATACCTTGTTTTTAATGAGAAACTTACAAAAACACGCACAGGTGACCGTTCATCTGGTTGCAGAGCATTTGCGCCGAAGATATTCGGAACAGAAGGAGAGAGGTGCCCTGTTCGCTTCTATAAGTGTTTTGCAGCCCATCGGCCAGAAAGCATGCTCAAATCAGATTCGCCGTTCTACTTATGTCTGAAAGTTAAAAGCAGTGAGAATGATAAGGTTTGGTACAGCGCCCAGCCCATGGGGAAAAATTCTATTTCAAAGTTTGTTCCAAACATGGCCAATAATGCTGGGATTACAGGGAAGATCACGAACCACTCCCTCAGGAAGACCACATGCCAGAAATTAATTTCTTTGGGGGTTCCACCGGTTTTGATATGTCAATTAACAGGACACAAAAACGTTAATAGTCTAACGAATTACACCACCGCAGACATGAGCCATCAGAAGGCCATGTCAAATATCATAATGGCTGCCTCAACAAATCAGAGAAAAAGTCTAGCTATGCCCCCGACCTCAGGTCCCACCTCAAGTGCAACTACTACTAGTAGTCTCCCAATGATTCCAGCTTCTAAGCCCGAAAGGATGAGTATAACTGATCGTTTACTTCAATCAAGTACAGGGATGTTGACAGGGGCAACCATACATGGCACCGTAAATCTTAACATAAATTATACTGTCAGCAGCTCTCAAAAAATGAATGTGTCTCCAAAAGCGGCTATAGAGAATAACTAAATAACTGAAACCATACGAAATGCATTTCTGATTAGCCTAAGATGTTTTGTTAATGTTCATGATCTCAGCTGAGTTTCTATGACTATAACGTCACCCAGTGAGTGTTGACAGTTGTAAAGTGAACGTTCCTGTCACGCTAAATTTGCTGTCAATATTTTATGTTCAACCCGACTTGACTATTGAAAGAAACTGAAATACTGAAATAAAACAATATTACGAAGCACTGTCACGCACTGTTAAGGAAGCACTGGGAACTTATATTATGCTACATATAATATCTGGGTGACCAGACTATTGACAGTTGCTGAATTAATTAAAAATACCATTTATTTGTTACAGCCTAATACTTTCTATTGGGATTTTGCAGAATTGCACTATAAGATGTAAATTATATATATGTTTTACCATTGGGAATGTACAGTAGAACAACTGCTTGATGTGAAGATTATTTTCATAATGATAATTATAATTTACAGTTCTTAAAAGTCCTTATTGCATGAATATCCAAGATATATACGTACATAGGGCGTAAATGCCTTTATATAGCTTTACTTATCAAATTAAAAGCTATGGTTATTGACAGTGTGTGGAGTACGCAGTCACGCACTATGCCACTCCAGGAATGCTTGTAGCTTGACCAGTGAGTGGACTGCTTTTTATGTGCGGGTCACACTGGGGCATACACTTTATATAGGGCTAAAAAGCTGTGAAGCAGAATGGGTGTGCGCATAGGGATATCACTATTGCAGGTATTATACAAACATCAAATTGAGGGGAAAAACCAGGACTGACTGGTCTTAATTTCGGCTTGGTATCTATACTGAGGTGGTCGCTATGCTAGGTTCCACTGTAATACAATAGCACAATCATTTATACCCATCAGATTTTAGTTGCATATATAGGTCGATCATAAAAAGCTATTAATTTTTGCAAATCTATTGAGCTAATGTTTGTGTTGTGACTGTGATATGGATAAACTCAGGCCAGGGGTGAGTCAGACTCTATGGTGAGGAGATAAGATATTACCAGATACATCACATATAGTAGTCCTGTGAGGATATCCTTATCAATGGAATCAGGTCAGATTATTGATAAGAACTGATAGAAAACTTAGGATTATTATTCATAGCTCATTATCTGCAGTTAAATGTGGATGTACATTTAAATAGGTTGCCATATCAAGACTTGCTACCAACATGCCTCGGTGGGACATCATCTTTGTTGTTCTTCTGGTGGGATGGTATTATTCTAAAGAGGACATAGCACCGAGGCAGAATCTAGAAGAGGAATATGACTTTGTTATTGGTATGTAAGATATAGATGGCTGGCAATAGAGAACTCTACCCTATTTCATCTCATTTTTGATAAATTGTGATGATGATTTCTCAGGTGTGAAAAAAGATACATGTGCTATACTTTTGATAAATTCATATTGGATACATGACAATCAGATGTTAATTTTATGAAATATAATACAAAAGATGCCTGATGATGCTCTTAGTGTAGGCATCATATCAGTCTTATGGTATCTAGACGATTGGCATCCATCCGCGTTTTTGTTTACAAAAAGAGTCAGCTTTATAGAGGTTTCTGAACGATGCCCCACCAATAGTGTCCTACGCCACACGGTATGCCTCCCTACCGGTCAGTGTCTCTTTCGCACATTTCCTCCTGTAAAGACCCGCCTTTTTTTACTGTATTTCCACTTCAATGATATAGTTTCACAACTCAATGAGCTTGAAACAGTTTCTACGTGTCTGTAGCCAAAAACCACTAAAATGGCACAATAATTATGGTTGGGGGTATCGCCACACAAACACTACCACCCCCTATAATGTGACCCATCTGACAGTCTCCTGCTCACACACTTGCCTCGCCACCCGTGCTCACGGTCTCAGTGCCAGGCTTCTTGACAACATGGGTACACCACTCAACAGATGACACAAAACAAATCATACAACTGGGGCTCTCATATTCAAGGTAGAAAATCCGGGATTACCATATTAAAAAGCTAACAAAGTATAGAATCTAACTGTGTGCAGGTTGTTGGAGTCCAGGACTCCAAACGACAATTGCAGACAGCTCAAACCAAATGTCTGCACAGGAAAATTGCCGTCGAAGAAGCCCTAGCTTTGAGGCTTTGTGAGTGACAGGGTGGGAGGGAGGCTACATAGCCTATCCTGTTATAAACTTTTAGTTAGATATCCACAGTCAGGACCAATGCTATATGGATTGATAATAATTTCATAGATTGACAATGTACATTATCAGCTGAGATCAATATAGAAGATAAATGTAATATGTTAACATCTTGCCTATTGTAAAATTGCTAATGAAGAAAGAGCAGGGAGCCATCCTTCAGTCAATGACGAAGGTGGCATTGTCCGCTAGCTGAATGAATGTAAGATATTGAAAGGAGGGCGTGCAGACCTGCTAAACCAAGGAGAATTGCCCCCCCGACTCAATAAAAAGTTTATCTATCTATCTATCTATCCAGTGCCCAACAATTTTTCTTCTATTTACTTTCACCGAGAACGTACCATTCTAACCAAACTATAGAAAACAGTACATAATAATCTTGCAGCGGATACTTTCTAGACCTCATACAGTTGTTGATGTGCATGGTGAGTATTATGCCACAATAGGCAAAAATACCACAATGTCACAAATACAGGCCCGGTTTTCCCCATTAATAGTCAGATGTGCGTTTTATTTTTGTCAATATCCAGATCTATATAATAATAATATTGTTAATAAAGCGATTACTACAGAAATTGTTCCAAAGAATTAATTAGTTTTAAACCCATACTCATAAAATTGGTAATTATTAATGGATGATTAATTTTGATAACAAAAATATCCAGGGAAATAATCTTTGGTCAAAAGTCGACGAAATCGAAGATGGCACAGTTTGACAGGAATTACTCCCCAGACTACATCATTATAAAGGTAAAAATCAGAAATATATCTTTGATGATGATCAAACAGGTTTTATGAAAGGGCGATATATCGGGGAAAGTATAAGAAGAGTGCATGATATTATTGATTATTTACATGTTAAACAAGAAAATGATCTGATAGTAGCCATTGATTTTCCTACTTTAATAACTAGATGAATCAAAACACTGTAAAAAGGCAGCTTTCATCAATAATGGGGATGCTTCTGAATGGTTTGATCTGAGAAGGGGGGTCAAGCAGGAGGACCCCATTTCCCCTGCACTCTTCACTAGTTGTTGAAACTTTAGGGAATTTTATTAGGGATGATCAGCAAATTAAAAGAATTGTGACAGCTGAAGTCAAACATAAGGTAGTTCAGTATGTGGACAATACTACTTTTATTTTGAAATATATTGCCCCACTGGGTAAAGTCTTTGAGGTTATCAGAAATGTTGGTACTGCCTCAGGCCTGTGTTTGAATGTAGAAAAAACAGTTGGTTTGTGTGGGAATTTTGATCAGAAATACTACCATTGACCTACTCATTTCTCTATCAGAGATCTTTGTGTGGTTCTCACTAGTGATAATATTAATAATAATAAATGTTTTTCCACAGTTGGAGCAGGGTCAGCGGGTGGAATCCTGGCAGCCAGGTTGAGTGAGAACCCCAAACACACTGTGGCACTATTGGAAGCGGGAAGTGATGAGAAGGAATATCCAGACGCAAACACTCCACTTGACTTTGTGCTTCTTCAGAACACAGAAGCAGACTGGGGATATAAAACTGTGCCTCAACAACATGCATGCAGTGGCCTCAAGAATAGGGTGAACATCTTAAAGTTGTATTCCCAGCCAAGACATAAAACATATAGAAATAAAGGTTACAGGTTAAATAACTTGTTGGTTTCAGTATCATGGCACATATATAATACTTGATATTTGACACATTTCAGATGAGTCTATGGGCGAGGGGGAAAGCCTTGGGAGGCTCCAGCCTGATAAATGCACTGGATGTGGTGAGGGGGAGTCACCATGACTTTAACTACTGGGCAGAATTGGGCAACAAGGAGTGGAGTCATGAAAAGGTCTTGCCCTATTTTAAAAAGCTGGAGACTGTCTCAGACAGGGGGCCTCATACAGGTAACTGGCTAAATTCTGTTTTGTTAACACTTTGGAGCCATTAAGGGTATTCATAAAATAACAGCTATGCACAAAATGATATGTAGGATACATTCAGACCATTTTTTTTCCCTTAAGAAAACCGGGGTCGAGATGGACCAATCAACATTGAAGCTCCAGATCCATTCCCGCTGTTAAAAGAAGCAATATTTAAGTCAGCAGAGGCATTTGGTTATGAGGTTGGGAACTACAATAATGGACATATGGATGAAGGTGAGCATGCCACATTCTGTGTCTTATGTTGATGCCAATTTTCCCATGGGGCCCATCAGCTGAAAGATGGAAAACCAGCCAGTCATTTGATTCATTCAATTCTTATGGAGAGCACTTCACCCAACTGATACTAACCTTAGCGCCAATTAATGTAGTTGATGGAAATTATTCTCCATAAATTATTCCATTAGATTAATATTATTGTCAATCAATTATTCCAATATACAGAAATCATTGCTACCTGCCAGTAGTGCCATGTCATGGTAAATCCAGTAACTGGGAAATTAATCCTAACCATAACACTAAGCCTTAGCCTAAGCCTATTTTCTGCAATTGGAATAATCATGGAAAATATTTTTCAGTAAAGTACTTTAATTGGCACTGAAGATCATATTGGAGGCTACAGTTAGCTACCTTCATCTGTTCTTCCTCTCCATCTGGCCTGAGAACTCTCTGCTCCTCCTCTTTTTGAGATACCCAGAGTTGCCTCCTTTGTTTTTACAAGGCACTACTGAAGAAATTCTTCTAAATGGACACTATATTTAGTATAATCTGTCATATGATTCGTCATTGATGTCTATATCATTAGAACATGATTCAGGCTCTTGTTTATAAGCAGGTGGCAATGGTTAACTAGTTAGATGTTATCCCAGCTTTGCTTTTCCTGATTGCATTAAAGCAATTATTGATCAAATGGATTGTCAAACTGGTGTAGTTTTTTTTTTTTTTTGACGAATTTTATTCAGGTTTATATTCTGGCTGTGGCCATGCATCTTAATGTGGCTCGGATCAGATCCGGTATTCCACCACACCCTGAAATCTCAACACATACATTCAGCTTAAATAAGTGAGAGTGAGGTCAAGTACATTTAAGTCTTTACATGCCATTTCCACCAATTTGACAACATTTGGGCCCCTAGCACCCCCCTGAGCACCCAAAAATATGTTTTACATTCATTAGTTGATTTTTTATTTTCTATCAACCTTATATATATGCACATTAAACTGCCAAGTTTGGAACCATTCTGATTATTAGTAAATATTCCACAGGGGGGTCGAAAAATAGATCCCTAATATGAAAAAATGCTAAAAATAGCATGTGGAATAATGGTACATATTTGTACATAAATGAGGATTTAGATTAAAAATGAATAAAACAAATATGCACATACTGTTTTTAACTATTTTGTACTTGATAGGCCTCGACATAAGGGTGACAGCACTTTTTAGTTTGTACAAATATCCCTATTAGAAGGAAAATTATAGCCAAATAACCATTCCAGTAATGGCAATGGCAAGTTTATTGACCCCGCCCCCCCCACCCCCCTTATATATATCGTTTTTTGGCTGTAAATTGTCTTCTAGTGGGAATATTTTCACAAACTAAAAGGCTTTATATATACATCGATACCTGTGAAATACACACTAATTCAAAACATTATGTGCATATGTTTTTTATTTATTTCTAATTTGAACAGTCATTTATAAATGTTGAAATCACTCTAGGGTGACGGCAAATGCGTGACGGCAAGAGACAAATGCGTGACGGCAAGACTTTCAAGCATTTTGCCATAAGAATGATGTAAAAAATACTCAGACATTATGAATGTCAATCTACATAGGCTGCTAATATGCAAAATCGATAATAAATGTCAAAATTAAAGTTTACCATTACAATTATGCTTTATATGGGCCTAAAAACCCTAAAAGTGTGTGACGTTAGGAGACATTACCCCCAGTTTCCACCACTTTTTGCCGCCATGTTTTTTCTCTGCTAGTATTCAAGAAAAACTCTAACCAATGCAGTTCTTGGTCCATATATAACAAATCCTATGATTTTTATCATTATTCATCATAATTTGATGATTTTTTTTTTATTATTATTTTATTCCACCTTATGCACAGTGCGTGACGTTAAGAGACATCAGGGGTACCCACTTTTTACAAAATCATTTTATTTTGGATTTTAGCCAAAAAATCATTTTTTTGCATTTTTTTTTACACAGATCATATTCACGTAACCTACTACCACAACATATAAAAAAAATGTTCAATTTTGAAGATTATTTAGAAATTTAGCAATTCCACGGACTAATGGCTGTTAGAAAAAACGATTTTTGCCCCCAAAATGGGATTTTGAAATAAATAAATAAAAAAATTGTGCTAAAAATGCCAAAAATGTGGTTCCACAGGTTGGTAGAACTATCCAATCAAAAAAAAATAATCAAATTAATGATAATTAATTTGATTTAAGCCCATTTTATCCCTTTCCACAGTTGGGGGCCAAATGTTGTCAAATTGGTGGAATTGGCCAAATTTATAATTATATAATTATAATTATAATTATATATATTTAGAATGGGGGGGGGGGGGTTGGGTGATGGGGGTATGGGTAATGAGATGAGATGAGGAGGGAGTGGGTGTGGGGGGGGGGGGCGGGGGGATGTTTGTTCCTAATTTATTTGTTTTATGTGGTATCATTTCTTCTAATACTTCCACCAGAACCTCACTGAGAAGAGTACTTGTGTATGATATTTATACTGGATTGAAATATTTTTTAAAATGTTTATATGACTATGTGAAGGGTGGATGGGATTGGAAATAAACTCTGAGAATGGTGTTCGGGAGAGCACTGCCAGAGCTTACATCAAGCCAGCCATGAGACGACCCAATCTCCATGTGCTTACCAAAGCCCACGTGACTCAGGTAAGTTTAAATAAGTTTCACCAAATCAAAGTTAATTAGCTAACCACAGTTTGTTTTGCTATAGAGCAACAATGCTTATGATATGGGTGAAGTCTTTATTTCATTTTTGGATCTCCACCACATTTGTTTAAAACAGATTGGATAATTTACAGCTCTATTGTACCAGTTGATATTTGAAGGGAAGCGGGCAGTAGGTGTGAGATACATGCACAATGGGCACATGCATATGGTCAAGGTCAGGAGAGAAGTGATAGTATCCGCAGGAGCCATTGGGTCGCCACAGTTACTCATGTTGTCTGGGGTTGGACCAAGGGAGCATCTTCAACATCTGAAGGTCTGTTTACTTTATCTTTGGCCTGATCGAGGGGATGGCTACTACAGATTTCATTAGGTTGACAAAACTGTCTTAGCTGCTCTGTCTCTCACATACTGCCGGTCCATTCTGTCATATTATCCAGCAATTTTGTTTGGGGTCTTAACACTCTGATTTTCTTTCATGATGGTGTGTTATGGTTTGTTTGGCCCATAAATTTAAGGAGGTGTTACCCATTAGTGATGTTATAGACCTGTAGCCATTACTTTAGATCTTCTATTTCTCTAGCACTCCCCCATTTCTTCTACATTCCACATTTCGCATTTTTTTTAAGGTTTCCCCCGCCAAAGGTGGTATGAGCGCCAAAGGCGCTCATACTGGGAAACCTTATATAGGTCCCAGCGTTTTGCCTGCTGTAGAAACGTCCGCGTTCAGGGTAGAAAACACAACTCAGCATCCTGCCACCTGTACGCATACAAATTGCGGGGATTTTATGGTCCCACAAATTGATAAAAATTGCTATTTCTGCTCGAAATACATTGCCAAGATGTTAAAATTCAGGAAGACCATGCTTTTCTACCCCTAAATATGTGTTTATATCAAATTCAGAGTTTAAATGAGGCATATGTTAGAGAAAGTTTTCAGTTACATAAGTAAACAATAAAAAAGCTTGCTGACGATTGTGCATTTTCTGATGAGCTTATCCTATTGCATCGTGGCAGGCACATCACGGGGAAATTACCCTCCCGCGAAATAATAAAAAACGCTGTTTCTGCTCGACATTGTCAAGATGTTAAAATTCAGAAAGGGCATGCTTTTCTACCCCCAAATATGTAGATCTAGTTTCGTCAACACTTGAATTTAGATAAGAAAGATTATGATATGGAGGGAAAGTGTAGGCTAGGCTACCTACCGTAGACGTAGGGCTAAACATAGTGAACAAATAATGCCTCTATGAAGTAAGAAAAAAGTAATTTCCCCTAAGAATAGATCAAAATGAAATTCGAAATCTTCGAAAGTAATCTTGAGAAATAAGGGATAGAGGCCTATGTAAGGTAAGGTAAGGTAAGGGATATATAGCCCCAAATATCTTTATGTCAACACCCGATATGCTGGCCAGGACGTAATATTTTACCGGTCGTTGTGACGTTTTCTAATTTACATTACATTAGTAACGCGCGTTGTACTTGATGATACTGTGACAACGCTTTTTCCCGCGCGCATTAGGCTACTCTAGTAAAAAGGCATGTTTAATTGGGCTATATATCCCTTACCTTTAATTGTGACCATAGTGAATTTGATGTTGTTGTATTAACATAAATATCTTTATGTCAATGTTAATACAATGTTAATACGTTATGTTAATACAACAACATCAAATTCACTATGGTCACAATTAAAGTGGGTAAGATTCAAGTGACTAACAATATTACTGAGAGAAATAGAAATTTAAAGTAGATGATATTCGTTATAAAGAATAGACAGGAATGAGAATAAGTGCCTCTGTTATGCTTTAGCTTTCTTAAAGTTGCACTCCTAGCTAACGTCAATCAAAAACTAATGATTTTCTAATTTTTGCTCTATTCTTTTCCAACCCTTCTAACACTCATTTGACCAAAATGTGGAGGATTTTGTCCAGTTGTTTTGCTATATGGCTTCTAAAACGTCCTTATTTGTATTTTGAGGACCTGCCAGAATCCTTGCCTGGATGACTTCATCTAATATGTCTCTCTGGCAGTTGTTCTCTCGGTCTATTTTAGCTCCAATTCTTGTATATTAACATATAGCAACAGCACAATATTGATTAACTCAGTCCTATAAATCATAATATCAGTAAACTTGGCAAGATTATATTTGTTGTAATAGATGAGAATGCAGGTTTAATGCATTCAGTGGTTGTTCAGTGCCATTTTCCCTTGAGGCCTACCTGTGAAAACAACACCAAATAACCTCCTTGAGCATCAAGAAAGCTCTTGCATATCAATTTTTTTTATATTTTATCTAAGTGCATCCCACTAATGTGTAATACTTTACTTTCCTTAGATTCCAGTGGTTGCAGATCTGCCTGTGGGGCAGAACCTATATGATCACATATGGACCGATGCCCTGAGCTACACATTTGCTAAGCCAGTCACACGGATGACACCAGACAACATTGGCATTTTGGATACCATAAATTATAATCTTTTTGGTAGAGGTACATATAATCTTTGTATTAATCCTTTGAACTGTCAATCTGAAAACATGATCAACATCAACAGAATTACCTATAACTTTTTAAATTGGCTGTTCTCATTAAATCCAGTGCTCATGAAAATTAATCACCTTTTCTGCTTGATCTTAAGGCTGGGTTCCACTGCCACGCTACTTCTCCCGCTACTGCTCCTGCTTCTTTGGTCCCGCTACTTTTAGAAGCGGGAGCAAGTAGCGGGAGGTAGCTGCTTCAATTCAAACAGGTTTGATTTGAAACAGCTTCTTCACGCTACTTCCCATTATATTACTTTTAAAGTAGCGGGAACAAAGAAACGGGAGTAGTAGCGGGAGAAGTAGCGTGGCAGTGGAACCCAGGCTTTAGATAGGATAGATATGACCCAGTTAGAAGTACAGAGCTACATTTCATTCAATTTTCTTAGATAAGTCAATGGGTCAAAAGTTTACTGCATCACTATCAATTTCAAATAACAGAGAAAACGTTTGAGCCATCAAATGCTGCTGCCCCAATACCCAAGTGGATGAAAAAGTAACTGATTTTGATCTTGAGCTATCACCACTCTGGGATTAAAATTTAATATAATCATGTTGGTCATCAACATTTTGGTGTTTCAATCAGCTTACAATATTCTGTGAGCGTAGTAGGGGCCCTAAATAATAATAATTCCATTTATTTTTCTGTCCCAAAAATTATCAGTATTGACTCATCATGCATCCCTGGAATTGGAGATAGTTGGCAACTGAGCCACCAACATTTTTTATCTGGTACACTATTGATTATTGAATGGTCTTTCTTTTTTTTATATTTTTTATTATTATCAAGCAATTTTTTATTTCTGAGACATGTTATACAAAGGTAACTGGGTATTACATCTAGGATAACTTTGGTCCTTGTAATCATAGCATTCCTGCATCAGCCCCATTCTTGATTTAAAGAGGTTTGATCATTAAAGAATATTTAAAACGCACAGAGAATAAATAGAGAGAATGGACGAGCTGGCAATAATCGAAAATTTATTGGACGAGATTCATCTGCATAATCACGATGCTGTAGGCAGAGTGCTTATACGGACGTATCAAGCCCAATAAATTTTTGATTATTGTAGGCGGCCAATTCCACCAATTTGGTCTCCTACCGTGGAAAGTGATTGAATGGACTTGGATGGTTAGACCAACCTGTGGAACAACATTTTTAGCCTTTTTAGCCGATTTTTTTATTATTATTATTAAAATCCCATTTTGGGGGCAGAAATCTATTTTTTTTACTGTCAATGTACCGTGGAATTGCTGAATTTTTAAAAAATCATTTAAATTAAATTATTTTCTTTATTTGTCATGATAGTAGGTTAAGTGTAGATGATTTGTGTAGAAAAAAATCGAAAACAAATTTTTTTTAGGGTGAAAGCCATAACAAATTGAAAAAAAAAGAAGTGGGTACCCCCCGCTGTCTCCTGCTGTCGCCCTAGTTGCTTAAAGTGAAGAACCGCCTTCAGTACAATGGTACCGCAATAGGTTCTTTTATTAAATAAAAACGTACCTGTAGTTCAGAAATATCCCTAGTATATATTACAACCTTGATAGAAGCATTTGAAATGTCCGAAATAGGTTCGATTCAAGATTCATGACTGCCGCCATTTGGGGGAATATTACCCAGAATCCTCCTTGATTTTGACGTCATCAAGGCTAGATTCTAGTCTGATGCCGGCATCCCCCTGCATCGACCAAAGGCAGTGTGGGCGTGGTTAGGTTGCAATTCGAATCATGTTTCCCCCCTTCAAACCCCTAAAAAGCAATTTTTGTTGCTAATATTGAATGAAAGGGGCTATAACTGGACTGTTATGGGGTTGTTTGAACTTAGATGGTTTGAAACGAAGCCTGTATAGTCCTGAAAGTGTTGGTGTATTGTGAGCGATAATAGGGGCCGGTATGACATACGCTTTTAGGCCAGGATCTTCACGACTTACAGAACAACTTCTCTTTCTTAAAATCACATTTCAAAAAGTGAAATCTGGCCTGGAATAGCATATAGAGATTGAGATCTAATGATGGCATGCCTGTTTATGCTATATCATTGCCAAAACTCCAGTAGGAGAAGGAGCATGACCACAGTGCACTTGCCATGCTAGCATGGCTGGCCGGATTGTCTCATGAGTGACGTCACACCTTCTCCGAAGATGTCTGCCTTTATTAAACAACATAATCCATGATTCTAAGCTCTCCAGGACTCTTACTGTTCACCATATTTATGTTCGAACCTAGCTGACATTGATTTTACCTCAAAAAGTAGGGATAGGGCTATCTTTGTACTGAAGGCGGTACTTCCTTTTAAGGTGAAGAAATCTAAAAAAAATAAATTATCCAATGATGTTGAATAATGAGGAAATGCATTGGGTTATATATGTATAGAACATCAGATGTATTGATTTAAGTTTTTCATGACTCATAGGCAAGAAATAACATGGTTTCAATGGTCACTGGAACAGGAGACTTTGTCTCCTACCGTTGCCCTCATTTTAGGGTTTTTAGGGCCTTATAAGGCATTACTTTAATAATAAACTTTAAATTTGGCATTTATTATTGACTTTGCTTAATATCAGTCTATGTATATCAAAATTCATAATTTCCAAGTAGTTTTTACATGATCCTTACAGCAAAATGCTTTTTAGTTGTGCTGTCTCCTGCCGTCTCCCTTGCTGTCTCCTGCCGTCTTCTGCCGTTTTTTGCCCTCAGATTTGCCATCACAAAATGCTATTTGGCTGTAACTTTTCTTCTAGTTAGAATATTTTCACAAACTAAAAAGCATTATCACCCTTTTGTCGAGCCCTATCAGGTACAAAATAGTTCAATACAGTATGTGCATATTTTGTTTTATTTATTTCTAATCTAAATCCCCATTTATTTCCTTACTTTGTTAGGCAAAGCACAGAAGTGAAGCAGAAAATATATACCTGTTCCCCAGTTTGATTTGTGATGGATTTATACGCATTTACTTTCATAATCATTTTATATCATTTTCTGAGTCTTTATCTATATACATAATTATATAATATGATGGCAAATAAAATACAAATATGAACTTAACTTATATTTCATGTTCTTATTCACATAGACCGAGGGCTGGGGGGGTTCTAGGGGGCCAAATATTGTCAAATTGGTGGAATGGCCAGGCGAGTTCCATTCTATATTTATTATATGGGCATAAAGTTTTATGTGTAATCACAAATGTATCATGTGTAAATCGGAAAAAAGTAGCCGACTTGGTGACGAAGTAGTTCATATAGTATGCGTTCTATATGAATATTTTTATTGCACCACACTTATAGCACCTCTCAAGCATGTATAATAAATCAAGTCTTAGACAGGTTTATATGTTCAATGTCTACAAAATGCCTCTTCCGAATGCAGCTTTCCTGTCGGTTGGCATAACACTGTGTGCATGAAGGACAAATGAAAATTTTAATCTTAGGTTATACGTAGCAGCCAGATATGGAAGACGAGAGTGCTCACGCATGGAAAGTGACTTTTTGTGTCATTTTTTAAATAGAAATTTAAAAAATCATTTTGAATTTCAAAATCATTTTTCATCTCATTTAAAAACTAAAATTCCTTTTGTTTTAAAGTATGTTTCAAAATACATAGGCGTTTTCATTTTCGTTTTGAATTTGATTTCAAGACAATCTAGATCTCGCGAGAACCTTCAAGTGCATTTTCATTTCCATCTTGAAATGTAAATGAAAATCTATGAACAAGACTTAAAACGAGATGAGATCTCACGAGATTTCACACACAAAATGGCGGCTCCCATGGTGTCGCCATCTTTGATTCCTCCCTCAGGTGAAGTGCAAAGTTTTAGTCAATAATGCAATAATGGTGCTACGAATATGGTCTTTCCATCAATCATAGCACACCACAGAGCAGCACTGCATGTGTTATGCAGCACACAACTGTCCAGCAGCACAGTGCAGCAGAGAACAGCCCAAAGCAGCAGCGAGCAGTGCAGCACATTAGAGTGCAGTACTGTGTTGGACAGAGCTTTAGAGTACAGCACTTCGGAGTGCAACTGCACATTAGAGTGCAGATTAGGGTGCAGCATTGTGCTGCGCAACACTTTTGAGTGCAGCACTGTGCTGCACAGCACTTTCCAGTGCAGCACTGTGCTGCACAGCACTTTCCTGCGCAGCACTTTAGAGTGCAGCACTGTGCTGCACAGCACTTTAGAGTGCAGCACTTTCCAGCATAGCACTGTGCTGCACATCACCTTAGAGTGCAGCACTGCGCTGCAATATTGGTGCACTAAACATTGGTGCTGCACTAAACATTGCTGTACACTGCTGCAATGGACATTGAGCATTAGCAGCATTATGCTACAGGAACAGAACTATAACCAATCCAAGATCGCGGCTCCCATAGGTGCTGCTATTTTGGCAGTGAGATCTCATGAGATCTTGTATCGTTTAAAATCTGGGAAGTCAAAACGGATATCAAAACAATAGTGACATGTGATGTTGAAATGAAAATTAAAACGATAGTGACCTGTGACTTTGAAATGAAAGTCAAAACGCAAATCAAAAGTGATTTTATTTTTTAAATTTGATGCACAATGACTTTGGAAACAAAAATGATCTACTTTTTTTTAAAAATAAAACAGAATTTCACTTTTCATCACATGAACACTCTCGTCTTCCGTAGCCAGAGGACCAAGGTTGCCTTTTGTCTGTGAATTAAACATTTTGAATGGCGGTCTTTCTTGTGTAGGGTTGTTTGCATCAAATGGGGCACCAGTCCAAGGATTCTTCAAGTCATCTCACCTCCCGAGTGAGAGGAAAAGTCCTGATATCCAATTAGCTGTTATAGGTGCACTATTAGGAAACGATCAAGAAACTTATGATCTTGCAAGCAACATATACAATCATGATAGAGAGGTAAGACTTCAAGACATTATTGGAATTAAATCAAATGGTAATAAGGAGGAGGCCATATGACCACATTTTCATCATAGGTGCGAGAAAAATCTGCCTTGGATCCAAAATTATTTGTTTTACTTAATGTTAATGAACCACACTACACTGGATCAATTCAAATAATTCCAACCATAAATCTCATGTGGGCGGTCCCTGTTTTATATCCATTCCCAATAATAGTTATTACTCTTGAAAAATCATGAAATTTCGCAAATTTATAGCTCCTTTCTGCTGTACTAAAATTTCATTTTTCCAATAAGAAAGGACCTCTTATGTAAGTAATTCATGATTAGTCATAATTATTCCAGAAATAAATGAAAAGTATTCATACAGCCATTACTTAATCCCACTAGTCCCTACATTGACACAATCATCTTTCATTCATAAAAAGTTACCTATTGTCCACAAAAACGCCAATATTGCTAAATATTACATATTCTCACGTACAAGTCCCTGTACATTTTATACTAGATCGATTACACTTGAGTAACAATTTATTTTTGGTTTATTTTGCAGAAAAGAGATAATTCGCACGTGCAAGGTCCCTATTTTGAAGAAGCTAATTAGGCATTTTTCACTACCAAACTATGTTGCATTGTTGTTTCGAATTAGGCATTATGGGTGGGCAGTGAGCTGAAGTTTGGGTGTATGTTGCTGTTTTTGGACCAGAATCGAAGCAGAGCCGAGGCTTTGGTCAAAAAGGGCAACATACGCCCAAACTGAAGCTCTCCTGGCGGTCTACGCAAATTAGTTCATGCCTAGCAGGGACTAAAACAGTGAGTAGACTTGAGAAAACGATTCTAATGAATTTTAAGTACTACACACATGTGCATTATATAATTAGATTGATTCCACCGGGGGAGAAATATAATTTTGGTCAATTTTGAAGAAAAATCTTAATTCTCACGTGGAAGTTCCCTACTAAGTGAAATCGATCTTATATATATATTGTGTATGTGTCCAAAGCTTAGAATTCCATCAAAACAACCATACCGCATAGTTTACCGCATAGTTATACCGCATAGAAGAAAAGGCTATATGATATTTTGAAATAGGGACCTTGCACGTGAGAATTATCACTTTTCTACGAAATAAACCAAAAGTATGTTTCTATCCAAGTGGAATCGATCTAAAATATAATGTACACATTAATTTAACAGAAATTTATTTAAAACAGAAGATTTATATTTCAGACCAAAGATAATGATTTTCACTGATGGTTATAGATGTGAGGAAGGGTGTATACAATAATGGAACAGAAACTTAGCTGGGTTTGGGGAGTTAAAAAAGGCACGTTTATATGTTTTATTTGAGATCAGCCCAATATGTGACTTTCCGGGTACTGTAGAGTGCTCTAGCTTTTGGGTGAGGGTGGGTGGGTTAGTCTTTGGTCTTGTGGGTGGTTCTTGCTGGCCCTCTGGGGCCGCACTAGTGGGGCCGTTTCGTCCAGAAATGATGCCCGCTAGAATTTTTTTGTTATTTTCTGACGGTTTTTCCTGTTGTTTTTGTTATGTTTCTCACTTTGGACCCTACCCCCACACTCCTCTGCCACCCTCCTACCTAAGGCTAAATGTCCATTTGTTGTTAGTGTCTAACACCTGCTCACCACGGTAGCGGCCGCGGCCATGGCCGCTACCAGGGAGGCAAGCGTGTGCATGGCCAGTGACTGTGAGTGTGGACCTATGTGTACACATGGCATACATTTCTGAACAGGGAGAGAGTGCATGAATGTTTTCAGGGTTTGTGTACCACAACTGCCTTACTTCCACCAGCCAAAAAGGCATGAAAATGATGTTAGTTACTATTTCGCCTAACAAGAGTTTGCAACCTATATTAGTAAACAAGCAAAACACATAGATACATACAGCCTGGCTCTATACAGGATCGATCATGTTGTTGGCGCCCCAAAGAAAATATTTAAGTCTGATGCTATCCGCCTCCTACAGAGGGGGCGGGGGGAGTGAGGGCGCCGTTGGTCCAGAGTATAACAGCTGCGAGATATAACGATTTGTAGGGTTTGCTATGGTTAGTGTTAGGTTATATGAATTTAAAAAAACAGTTGCCGATACACCCAGCCGTCACATTCTCCACCCCACCCCCACCCTCAGCGCTGTTCGCTGAACAGCGCTTCTAAGATCGCTATAATATGCAGTCGCGCTTGCGGCGGTATTGGGACACACCATTTCAGCGCTTGTCGATATATTTCGCAGCAGTGGCTGTTGATTCGAATCTTCTCAGGACGATGTTTTGAGCTATACCTGACCTTACCATCGTTTATATACAGTATTGATGTATCAATTCCGGCCAAAATTGCAAGGAAAACGTCTTTAGATTGTCATTATTGTGGGTAAATATATGCGGAGGAGTATGATCGTGTTTGCAAAGACAGCAATAATTATCGTTTCTCCTTCTATAGCGCCCAACCGTGATGACCGGTATGACAGTTCTGGGTGTGAAGAATTAGCCGATGGCGGCTTTTTTCAAAAGCGGCGGTCATGTAGAGTCTAGTTTAACGCTGCTTTCCTAATGTATGAAGTCTTTGAATTTCATGATAACGTTTTTATCTGCAGGTGTTTGATGCCCTGTACAAAGACCTGGCAGGTCAGGAGGGTGTAATGGTGATGCCTCTAAATACCCAACCCTACAGTGTTGGACAACTCACCCTCAAGTCAAGGAATCCTTTTGACCACCCTAACATTGATCCAAATTACCTAAGTGATGAGAGAGACATTGACATTATATTAGACGGTGAGGCACTACATTTTGAATCTAAACCACCATAAAGAATCTAAATGTTTTTAATGTTTTAATTGCAACTCGCTATATTATACACCTAACACATAAGAATGCATGGCTAATACCACATTCTGGTATATTATAAACACTATTGTTTGGGTAAAAAATTCTCTGGTAATTCAGGCGATATATATATATGTAGAGTATTTAATGACTGTATGCTGCCAACTCCTCAGTACTGGGGACAGTGTTGAACAATCGAGGTCACCCCACTTGACCAAATGGGGCTTCCATCTAGTGTTGTCATTAAACATTTCACCATACATTCAATACATGCTGGGTGTGAATGGCTTATTTCTAATTCCATCAATTTGCAATCAATTAAATAAATTGTATGCCTGTTATTAAGGAGGTTTGTAGCATGATGACATTTCCTTTCACTACACAAACATTCATAACATTTCCCGTGACCTGCTTTCTACATGTATTCTAGCACCAGTTTGTGGCACCCTCTGGTGTGAAAATTGTGCAAATGCCACCATTACCAAAGTCACCCATTATACACACGCCTGTACAAACTAAACACTACATACATGTAAGCTAACATGTTGCGGTATTTTTTAAACAGATTTTATTTTGAGACAATTTCCCAATTTTGAACTCTTTTATGTTCGAAATAATCTTGACGAAAATTCTCCTTTATGAAAATCATATATACAATTTAGTAACATTAGCTAGAATTATATGATTCAATGTTTCCTAGAGGTCTCTATAAAAGTAAATGTCCATACCACTCTGTCATATTTAATAATATAATCAGAGCAATATCTACTCACACATTACTCTCACTCCTCCACTAAGGACTATGTACATACATCAATTTTTTATATTTTCTTTTGCCTTCTGAAACAAGATATATATATAGGAGTTATCCGCAACATAAAATAATAATAAATAATGTTTCTGCTACAGTTGGGGGATTTGAATATCAAGTTGGGTAGTAATGAGTGTGATATCTTAGGTTATTTAAATGATTTTTATATGCCTTTAACAATTTAAGCATACAGTGAAAACATTTTGAAGTCAATTTAGGAAGTACTACTCTCAGTTCCGACGGTGGGGTTACTTAGTGGTTTAAATTGCAATGCATCTCACACTAGATATGTTGTTTCATGTTATATAATTAATAATGTTAACACACCCTAAGAAGAAGAAGAAGAAAAAGAATCTCTAAACATATCAGTACTACAATAAACTACTAAAAACTGAAATGAGTGGTTGTTCTTATTTAGGTGTTCTACTTTCTTATTGAATTATATAATTAATAATGTTAACACATGCTAATAACCTGTTTCAATTAATATGAACACACTTATTGAAGGGATCCGGATAGCAGAGAAGATCATGAACCATTCTGCCTTGCATGCATATGGAGTAGAGAGGTTGGTGAGGATGCACCCACACTGCAGGGGTATGATATATGGTAGTGACACCTACTGGAGATGTTTCATACGCAGCAACACCTTCACATTATACCACCCTGTGGGAACATGCAGAATGGGGCCAGCAGGGGATGTGTCCTCTGTTGTTGACTCAGAGTTAAGGTACTTTAGATTAATTTATTCATTTATTTATTGATTTAAATGGGGAAAATAGGCTTCCAACTATAGTTGTTTCCAATGTATTCTTGATTTTCTTATCTTCAGATCCCTTTTAATTTATTTAACTGCCATTTGTTTGCTGTATTCAAGAAGAGTGGGATATGGCACCTGTCAGTGTGTTTCCCTTCAACAATGGATGGTAGTATACCACTAGACAAGGTATGGGAGGTGGTACAAAATCATAAAATAATTGGTGGTAGTATACTACCCCAGGAGCTAGTGGCAGACCAGCTATAGGATATGAACTAAACAGCATGGTAAAAAGGTATACAACAATAGATGGTGGTATATTACCACAATTCAACAATGGATGGTAATATACTACCACAGGAGTTCCTAGAAGACAAGTCATAGGAGCCAAACTAGGTAGCCTAGAAAACATGATATAATCAAAAGCTTTACTTTTCCCTTTAAGAGGGAGATGGATCAAACTTTTTATTGATCTTTACACTATCTGTGCTGTTTTGAGAAACATTATTATATTGATTAAAACCTAAAGCATTTGACTGAATACATGACCCTTACAAACTATCAAAAAACTTATATAAAAATAACAATATGTTCTCCAATATGCAGGTGATTGATTGACATTTCAAAATTTATGAAGGTATACTTGGCACTTCTAGAATAGTTAGTAGTTCAGTACAAAATGTAATTTCCATCATGATCATAAGTAATTTCATCTCAGTTATTACATCCATGGTATGAATAATAATATACATGTGTAGTTATACCAACAAGAATGGATTGGCTCTTGGGTATTTGTATATCTACTAACCTTGGCTTGACCAGCGCTGCAGTAATTGGGTGCATGCGCCTTGGTAGAACTGGTCAAAAGTAGCCTTTTGGATTCCCGCTGATTCCTAACTGGGTAATATTCTATTATTCCATTATTACAGGTTAATGCTATCTAGTCATGTCATTTACCTTAACTTGTGTCAGAGCTCTTCCGGATGTTCCGGTATGACTCTGTGTAAACTACTAGTATCTGTTTTCACATTAAACCTACTCAAGTGTTTGTATCTCCAACACCCACATTGATTGTGTATCAGAGATGCCTCCTGCTTCAATGTTCCTGTACTTTGTCACTCATGTTGGGTCCGACATCAGCTGTCGGACATGGTTTGTGTGGCAGAATAAAGCCCAAGATACAAAGAGCTTTGTGTCTGGTTTTACGTTCCCTTTGCTGAGACTGATAAGATAAAAACTTGGTTAGTGAGCTAGTAAGACGCTAGGCCGAAATCACTACACATGTTCCATAAATTGACAAAAGAATTAAGATATCCTTTTGTAATTTAATCCAGGGTTCCAGGACAAATCTGTGTCCAATAACACATAGGACTGATATAATGATTTAGCACATGGCTGAAATTTTAACAAACGTTGCTAAATCAGGAACCTGGTGGCAAGTGCGTCTTTAAACGTTTTAAACAGATGTAGAATAACTTAATGATTATTAATAATATTGTACTTTTCAGAGTGAAGGATGTAGAAGGACTTAGAGTGGTGGATGCGTCAGTCATGCCATACATCACATCAGGGAATACCAATTTCCCAACAATGATGATTGCTGAGAAAGCCGCTGACATAATCAAGGAACAAAATGAATAATTTTAGAAGAGAATAAAAATATAGAAAGCATGAAACACAGCAATAAAAAAGGTGTCAGGCAGAAGAGTAGGCCATTTCACTGAAAGAGAAGTCTCACAGGAATTTTGCAGGCTATAAAAAAGCTGGTGGCCTAAAATTCTTAGGAAGAATGTCTACATGGGTCTTGTTTTTATCATTGTTGTCAGTTTAACTGTCATAAACCAATACAAAAAACATTGTGGAACTCAATGCACTATACAGGGATGCCCTTGCCATCCCTCTCCACCTACAGAACCAGCACAATACAATTTGACATTGATACATTGTTTGTACAAACTTCTTTTATCGCTGTTACCTGCTAAAATGTAAGATGTATATGAAGTGGTGATATGTTTGTATTGAAATAAACGTGTGAGATGTGAAGGTTTTCCCCTCCAAATATCAACATAATATGTGTTGGGTTTCTGATAAACCCGCTCCCAATTTTTAATGACTTTGCCCAGTCCAAATTTTATATTCATGAAGACGTCCTTCAAATGCAGTCTTATGCATGAATGGGTCAGATTTTCTGGGGTTGTACAAATGTCCAATTCAGGGCAATACACATAACAATTAATTAATTTAGTTCATGAAAATGCATGTCCCACCATCCATTTGTACATTCCTAGAAAATCTGACCCAAATAATTGCCCTCCTGTCCTAACGTGAGGATCCTTGTTCTAACGTTTTGTTATTGTTGCTCCTCCAAACAATCATCAACATAATCTCTGTCGGTAAGATAAGATAAGGAGTTGTTTATTTGTCGTAGTCAATTGTACAGAGGAGATACAAATGAATAAAATAAGAAGAGAGACAAAAAGGTCGACATGCCTATATGATGCTGTAGAGCACCATTTCTTCCGGCTGTTACCAGGAACAATGTTCGGTGTTCCTAATATACCCACTGTCAATGTTTAATAACTTGCACCAGTCAAAATTTATATTCTGGAAGATAACCTTCAAACAAAGCCATATTGATAATTTCTCTAATTTTCTGACGTGAAGATCCTTGTTCTAACTTTTGTTATTGTTGCTCCTCCAAACAAACATCAATATGATCTGTCGGTGTTCCTAATAAACCCACCCTCAATATTTAATAGCTGGCTCCAGTGCCAAATCCGTATTCAAGAACATGTCCTTCAAACAAAGTACAATTCGCCTTCACCAATCCTCTGAAATGATTTTATTTTAAGACAACAATCGGGTTCAAAACAGAGGTCAAGATAACAGAACAAATTCTTTTAACCGTTGCATAACCAAACATACTTAGATATATCTAGTATTTATCCTTTTTCAGTCTAATTCCCCATATTTCATTAAAAGTGTAGACCTGTCAACTGAGCATTTTCTGACGCCCTGACCCATGAGCTGGCTGGAGCAGGCGACTGCAGGAGGAGCCCATAGATAAGCCTCTGCCATCATAACCAGGACGTCTGGGCCCGTCAATGTGTAGTCAGGGAAATAGAGGTGCGTAGTGAACATCTTCCTGGTGGGTTTATTTACCTCACGTGGGGGAGGGGGGGGGGGGGGGCATGTAGGAAGGGGGCACTACCACTACCAAGCAAGCCTGTCAATTAATTCAGAAATATTGAAAATACATACCTAGATTAATTATAATTTAGGTATGTTTTTTCAATATTTCTTAAGATGCATAAAGATACGATTAATTATATTTTTTAATGTTATTAAACTATTAGGACATCAACTATATCTCTGATGCCCTGACCCATGTCCTGCGCTTTTCAGCCACTTTAAAGTTGTGTACAATAAGTGTACAGAGCGATACCACTGTTTTTTTAAATTACAAAATTAATAGAAATTGGTGAAAGATTGATTTAAGTGAGAAAAGTGAGTTAAATGGGGTTCTGGGATATATAGTTTCCCTGGACCAGAGCTTTGGGTGGCAGTACTAAGCTTGTGTTTAATTTTGGCGAAAATGGTTTCCACACTAGGCCACAACTTATCCAGTAGAAGATTTAGCCTATGGTTGATTTGATTTGAAAACATGTATTTAATTATAAATTGGGACCATCATTTGGATACAATTGACATTCTCTGCAGTCAGTAAAAATCAAAAGTTAAGCAGAGACTACCTCATCTATGTGGATCTTACCAGAAAATACTCATTATAATGTTTTAAATTGTTTTATCAAACCTATTGAATTAATTAATTTATAAGATCTATTAAATTTATCCACTAGTAAAAAGTATTAGATAAATAAATTTTATATTAATATTTATAATTAGGCCTACATAGGTTGTTATAGCCCTAATACGGCTCAAGGTAGTGACTGAAGGACTTATGCCTATGCCTAGAGCTATAACCACCTTAGGCAGAGACGAACATATAACTTCTACCGATTCAGTTGAAACAATAATAATAATAATGTAGAAGATTGAGTCGCAGATCTCAATGATGACTCACGGCCACCCTTTATTAACAAGCATTTAAAAAAAGAAAAATGTCTCCTCCTACTCGCTGGATAGGTCATGTGATCAAACAGTTAAGTAGTCATTTGACTGTCGTACAAAGTGGGTGGGGCTCCTGGTTGGGTTATACACCCATACCTTGGATATGGGTTATGATTATTAACCTCCATTTTGGGACTACTGGCTCAATGATGGCACAAAATGAGTATAAAGTTAGAATATAATAATTATTGTCCCGTTTATCTTGTCTCATCCTCACATATGATATCGACTCAACAAATCATCATATATAAACGATCATCAATACTATAGTATAATAATTATTATAAGTATGTTCTAGATTGACTGGCTGTTAAATCAATTCATTAACACAATTGTCTCATTTTATGTACCTTCTGGCCAAATATATGTTTTCAAATATTCAAGAGTCTATTTATTGGCATACCAATAACCTGACAAATGGAGCAAAACTTGTGTTGGTGGTAATACAATCAATAAAAGGAAATGCCTTAGCTTCGCCTCAAAACTATATGCCAAACAGTGCACCAGCAGCCCCTCAATATCGGCCATTGATCCTTTAGTACCAAACAATAATTAACGTCCTCAAAGCCAAAACATCACATGCCTATTAAATGCCTTATCATGTTTGGCGCAATCTTCTGGGGCAGTTTTTATCACTCACTATTAAAGATATACTCAGTTAACGTTGACCCAAAACTACAGATTTTCTACTTTTTGTTCCGTTCTTTTCCAGCCCTTATTACATACGTGTGCGATTTCACGGGTGCTATTCGGGGGTGCTATTCGAAATGTCAAATAGCATACGTGTGCTATTCGGACCGACCTACTTTCGGGGGTCACGTGACTTCCGCATGATGGCTTCTACCGTCATGCTCAGTTCAAGACCGATGTCCGCAAACTCGATGGAAACCAAGGTAAAATGTCATTAAAATAGTCTTCTCTTGTTGATTACGTATGAAATAAATATTAAATAGCCCGATGTCGATGTCAAATCGATCTCGACGTCGGGTCAAATCGCACTCCACCCCTTTTTGGGGTGTTGTGCGATTTGACCCTCCGTCTCGATCGATTTGACATCGACATCGGGCTATTTAATATAATGTAAAAGTCATTTTACCAAAATTAACTTTTTCTGATGATTATATCATACAATATTAGCGAATATGTTTTACTCATACTCGCTGGTTATAGCTGTATGTACAAAGGTTTGATCTAAATACAATTGTATGATAAATGAATTATTACCATGGTGGTCAGAGATATATATTTGATTAGTTGTATACAAAGATAATGACTCCATCTGGATATATGTTGCCTATCATTTGTATAATTGTGTCCACCCCAAATAAATTGTTGAATATAAATACGTCTTTAATATAATAAATACTCTTATGCATTTTTCACTAGTTCTGTGTATTTCGAGCAAACACGATCCAATAATAACAATAACTCAATCCCGATAGACAACATAGTACAGGCATTTTAGCATGGAACCCGGAATAAAATAATGTAAAGCTGATTTTTGGATATATGATGCGAGACACATGGGGGAACATTCCCTGAAAAGTCCCCACCTGGGGACCGTGTGCTATTTGAGATTTTGACGTTTTTGCGTCATTTTCCACAAAATAGCATTGGTCTCTATGGGAAAAAGCACCTGGTTCAGGCCATTATTGCCAACATTAAGAATATTTGTTATTTGCAGGGAATATAACATATATAAAATATACTGTACAGGTTGAGGTACCATAGTAAACATGGACGTATGGAGATTCTTAAAATATATATTTCAACAAAATATCTTTTTTTTTTAAATTTGTTGCCATGGCAACGGTCAGATTTTGGTGAAAAAAGCATTTTTTGAGATCAGGTCATAATATTTGGGGACCTAATTCTCTACATTGTGCATGTTGTGACATGTTTTTTAAATTTGGCATGTTGTTAAATAAGGCCTGAAATTTTCAAAAAGCACCAGCTACAAGTTGGTAGACACCCCTGGTGGCCAGTAGCTGCAAAATTCAAGATGGCCGCCCAAAACAGTAAATATGGCATATCTTGGCTTCTATTTGGTAGATCTTCAACTATAATACCATTTTATTGATGTTTTTAAGTATGAGGAATTCATTTCTGAAGGTAATTTTATGTTCCAAGGTCATTTTCAAGGTCAAAATCCAATATGGCCCCTATATAGCTATTACGTTTCATAAGTAATAGCAGAACGGATTTCTCGCATTTTTTGCGGAATTCAAAAGGGCCTCCGCAACTTTTTTTTTTACTAATTTTACCTGAAATAAATACCAAATAAACACTTTCTATCCTTTCTATAGTTGTTCATTGCTAATTATTATATGTTTTTAGGTGAGCATTTTTTTAAAAAACAATTTTGGACCCGGGTATTCTTGTCATATTCAGGGTAGGCCTAGTACTAAACCCTCCAAGAATCAGAACATTCCAACAAAGATATATTATAACTAAAACACTTTGAAAAATATCAATTCTGCGACTTGTGACTCATTTTCCTGGAACACATCACATATGATATATTAATATCCATCCCATGCTTAGGCCTAACGTTTCTTCTCTACATATTAGATATATATATTTCAATTTCATATTTCACAGAGTACCGGCCAAAATACTAATTCTACAGCTTCGTGTATTTAAATTATTTGTAGGTGATATAATTTCCTTTCGTTTGATATATAACACATTATTATATTATGAATAGAATAAGAGTTACATACGTTTTAGTTTTCGGCTTGGTTGAGAGGTCCGTTAACAACGGGAATAACGGAATCTATAGCGGGGAATAACGGAAGGTAACGGAATGGAATTGGTAATTGCAATACTTCTAGTGTCCGTTAACAATGGGAATAGCGGAGCCTACGAGCGGAGGATAGCGGAAGGGAACGGGCAATAGCGGAGCATTTTTACGGGACATTGAGCGGATTGGATTATGCAACGCAATAACGGATATATCCGCTATTTCCCCACTAAAAAATATCCGTTAATAGTGGATAGCGGATTTCCGTTACTAGTTATGAAACGGGCCCCAGCACCGCAAGAGCAAAACATACTTGGTGGATTATGCCTTAAAGCGGCATTCTCAGTTATTATAACAACCAAAATCTTACCAAATTTACTCATATTATACTTACTACTTAATACTTAT
Organism: Sthenelais limicola; assembly: GCA_942159475.1. Taxonomy (NCBI): domain Eukaryota; kingdom Metazoa; phylum Annelida; class Polychaeta; order Phyllodocida; family Sigalionidae; genus Sthenelais; species Sthenelais limicola. Next base: position 105,849,050 of record OW804094.1, on the reverse strand, counting down.
TATACTTACAGAACTGAGTTCATCAATATTCCGCTGGTTATATGTATATACATACAAGAATTTAAAGTCGAATCGGCTGAGCAAAAACGGCCGCCGGTGAGCGATAATAAGTGAAGCTGTCGCAAGAAAGGAGCTTGTTGGGTCCCTGAAATATAAATATAGACTTTATTCAAGAGGCCCTGTATTGAGAACAACCAGTCATAATCCTCCAAAATGTTGGTGAAATGACTTTTAGATGAGTTGGAAAAGAATGGAACAAAAAGTAGAAAGTCTTTTGTTTTTGACCAACGTTAACTGAGAGTGCAGCTATAACAGACATTATATCAGCCCAATAATATTTTTTTTTGAATATTTTTACTGGCCAGACATTTAACAGGATAATTAGAAAATACGCATAACCAGCAAATGTGATTATGTTTCATGCGTTGCCATCGATGAAAATACAAGTATCAATGATAATCTAGTTATATAAGATATCAAAACATCAATTATCATAGATCAAATATAAACTTAGCAGATATTATCATTCTCCTGTACAAATCCTGATTAAATTTATCGATGGAAAACTCAAACTTTAAATTCAATCGACAAGTTATATCAAGTTAATTGTCCCGAATAAAATATTTCCAAATCAAATCAAAATCAAATAGAATATCTCCCCCACATGACATAATTTCAACCCCACTCAAACTCTTTCAATGATCACATAGTTTTCGACATAGTCCTTTCAGACACATATACAAATCATCAAGTTTACAGTAGCTATCATCACCGCAATTAATAAACAATAAACACAGGCATTTAAAAACAAAAAGTCAATTCTAACCCTATCCCTTCAGAGGACACACTAAACATGTTCAAAGTGAATTGTGAGGCAAGATTCTGAAGCAGTTTAGAAGTAATGGGTATATCGCCTTTGTACCGCTTTTGGTTGCTGGAGAAGTATTTGGAACGAACTCAGATCATGGGAAAGGGCTAATTCCACATGATCGGCAATAATGAACGTAAAAGGTCAAGGCTGCTGCCACCGGTCTGTTGCCATGGAAACGGAGATAATTTGCTATATATATATGTAGCTGCGCACTTGATCTTCCTCTTCCGGTCCATCCATCTAAATCCCCTCCATCGTGCATCCGTCCTTGGCTCACTCATAGACTGACATTTCACTGCCGGTGGGAATGACGGTGTTTTTTTACTTTTTTCTCTCCTCTCCCTCACCGCCCCTCTAGCTCTCCCCCCCCCCACCTCTATTAATTCCTCTCCCTATCTCTCCCTGTCTCTATCTTTCTTTCCCTCTCTCTCTTCTCTTTCTCATCTCTCTCTTCCCCTCTCTCTTTCTCGGGCTCCCTCTGCTTGTTATTGTCTTAATTGATCAAAAAGATCTGTTCGGTTATACGAACGGTATTTTGAACTTCATTTCTATTATCCTCATTGTGTCTTATCCTAAAATTCCAGTTCTTCAATATACTTCTACCCTAGCTCCTACCTGTTCGGAGGCTAGTTCATTAATGAGTGAATGACTGAGATTGGTTGCTTCACGCCCTTATCGACACATTTAATATGGTTATATCAAGGGCGGGAGACCTGAGAGGGAGGAAGTTTATGATCATACCCAGGAAATAGAGATAGAGAAGTAGGGACAGAGAGACAGAAAAAAGACACAGAATGGCACTTTATGGTCATACCCAGGCAGCTAGTTCATTTATGTTGATTACCCTTCTCTCATTGGTCGCGCTGCACCTGCCAATCCTGACAAGACTGATGGAGGCCAAATGATAAATACGGTATGGCAAAATACATCAGATGTGGTTAGCAATAATTGGGGGAATATTAAGAAGATGAGTGGACATTTACTAGTAAAGAAGCTAAATGTACTGATGATCTTCAAAATGCATGGATATATTAAATAAACTCTCTTAAAATTTGGTACATTTATTCATGCTACCAAAGGCATCAAGGACCCCAACAATGGAAATATTCCCACAAATATATCTTGTGAATAAAACACTTTGAAACATAGCATATTTCTGTAACAAATCCCATATATTTTACGTTGTCGTCGTATCAAACTGAGAACAGCAATTATATTATTGTAATGTCTTTCTGATTAACATTAAATCAATCATCTATTAGATCCTAATTGCAATGATATTTATTATTACGATAAATGTTATTAAATGTTTTTATTCTAGCTAGCTCTCTGTATATATATCGGTATAAAGCTTTTGCTTTTTATTCTTCCTGCTACACATCTTCAGTTACATAATAACACAATATACAAGATATCTTTGAAGCACAGACAACATTTTATGAAATAAAACGAAAGGTTGAGATCGATTCCAAACCGTACTTAGTTGTCACTGGGGATGTATTACTTACTAAAATAAGAGAACTAAATGTTGATAGAATGTTACCTTTGTTTCCATCGTGGGCGTGGGCGTGGGTGTAGGGGTAGACACAGTTGGACACAGTGGGACATAGACACAGTCCTACGTCATATGACCAAACTATAACAATAATTGTGATGTGATTATAGATAATTAACTGGCAGTATGTGCCTTCCCACAAGGTACTCAATGTCTAGACACTGTCATTGAGCCTTCCTTTTAATAAAGGTGAATAAGTGGGCCTCCTTTTATAAGGACTTCCCGGTGGCCTAGATGGTAATTAAGGCTCTCAGCATCCTAATGCCACGTCTCGCAATGTAAGATACATTGCTATGTGTTTCGCAACTTTCAGAAATCTTTGAAGTCACATAATGTTTATAGATATAATATATGGAATAATGCATATTATTGTGAATGGCTTTATTAATGTGCAAGCATTAATATATGTTTTATATCCATGCATTCTATTAGACGAGGCTCTGCCTGCATACATAAAATATGAAAAATGATACCACAACTGACATATAATATATATCCATATAATATACGGGTAGAGCGATTTCTACGAAAGAGGTAGAAAAGAGGGGTTTCTTTGTGTCACATGTTCTCGGAATCTGGGGTCTCCCCATCTACTTTGTTGGTCTCTACAGGTCCGTCGACCCTGTCTGGAGGTCAATATATACATAGTTTGTGAATGTATCTGGGGTGAAAATGTGATTTTGAAGCCTTTTCTAAATTGTGAGACACTATGTCATTTCCTACAACCTTTCAGGGGGACCTAACTACATGCAGAGGAGTGGGAGAGTGAATAAGAGTGGAAGGGGGGGGGAGAGGGGGGTATTGGAGAGAGGGAGGGGATGGAGAGGGTGTAGGAGGGGGAGAGTTAAGAAAAGGGGGTAGGGGAATAGGAGAGGGGGATCGAGGGGGAGGGAAAGAACAGGGGGAAAGAAGCGAGGCAGAGGACGTAGGGGAAGGGAGAGAGGGGAGGGGGAGCATGAGGAAGAGGAGAGGGAGATTGGGGGGGGGGAGAGAAAAACAGGTATGAAAGACAGAGAAGAGAGGGAGGAAAAAGAGGGAGAGGGGGAAGTGTGGGGAGAGAGGGTGACCATCCGGAGGTCGGGTATTTTGCTAGTATATTATATATATTGGAAGAATACATTATCTATAATCAATAAAAATACATTTGGATGAATACATAATCTGTAATTATATTAGTATTAGTATCATTTATTAAATCATAGTATCATAGTATTAAATCATTTTCAACCTTATTTAGCAGAGTTTACATAATAAGAGTCATACATTCAGCTCTGACGTAATGTAGCTGAGTGTAAATGATGACACCAGCGAATTTGGTAGCTTAGCAACAATCCGTTGCAAATTTGTTAATTACACCTGAAACTGTGCTAATTTCTTAACCTGCAACTTTGCTAGACAATTCGCTAGACAATGTTCAAACGTTTCTTAGAATACTACTTCATTGTATAATGGCTTTGCTGTAATATATATATATCCTAATTATCAATTTATATATATAATCTAATATATAAAGCTCTAGAAGGGTTTTTTGTCACGCATGTTCTGGGAATCCCTACATACACACCACCTGTTCTCTCAGTCTCAGGTCAGAGATAAACCCTGAAGGCAATATTCTCCTGCTGGACCGGGCTGACCCCCAGTAACCCTTCTAACAACAAAACTACACCATTCCACTCACATGACTCGAAACTAACCCAGATTCCTTGAAGAAACTCTAAGGTAATGTGTCTATCATAAACACCACCGAAGTAGCATTATCAAGTTGACTCCTTTAAAACTGCAAATATTCAAATATCAAAACATTAGAAATTAAGTGCTATCTTCAGTGTCATGCTGCATGGATTTCTTTTATTTATTTGAGCAGAAAAATAGCAATCACAACATTGCAGCAATGGCTTCTTAGACAATATACTGAAACAGGAACATCTGTGAGGTGAAGTTAGTTATTAGTAAATATGATGTGTTACAGGAAAATGAGTCACAAGTCGCAAAAATTGGATTTTGAGATATCATCAGATTTGAAAAGATGAGATCAAACCTATTCTAATGATAGTAAACGTGGCAGCTATTAAATATTCAAATATAGGTTTGATATTTTTATTTTTGAAAAGCATGTTTGCAATATTATTTGGTGGGCAATTAACACTAAAGTAACTAAAATATACTCCACCTTCGAAACACAATGATATATTGAATGAACTGTCCTGAATTTGGTACAAGAATGTATATGACTCAGAGCGCTAAACCACCGAAGGGGAGAACATTTCTCATTTTTCAAGTTCTTGTGAATAAATCACTTTTGAAAATCACATCTTTGCTACTTGTGACTCATTTTCCTGGAACACATCACAAATAAAGTAATCACCTTGTTTAGTCAAGGGGGTTTGGCGTGGTTCGGTGCATATTAATGAATTTCTGCGTGTATTTGATCTTTTAAGATCTTTCTTTTAATGTACTCATATCAATATTACTCAAAATAGGGTCTGTCATATTCCATACAAATCCTAACTGGTAACTTAATATATTCTTATACTTCCCTGTGTCGTAAATGGCTTTCATGTTGATTTTCTTTTGCATCACATTTGTGATGTGTTATGGGAAAATGAGTCACAAGCCGCTAATAATGGATTTTGAGATATCATCATATTTGAAAAGATGATTTGAAAATATGATATTAAGCGGATTCAAATGTTGGTAAACATTAGGACATTTAATAAGTATTTCTATATTTTACGTTTGGTATTTTTATCTTTGAAAAACAGTTTGCAATATGAGTGGACATTACTATAGGTAAAGTAACTAAATATACACCATGGCATGACATTAGGAATGCAAGGATATATTTAATACACAGTCTTGGAATTTGGGAGATGCATTCATTCAAAATTAAATGATAAGAACATTCCTCCAGATGATCCTGTGAATAAAACACTTTGAAAAAATATCAATTTTTCAACATATGCCTCATTTTAATGTAACACATCACATTCTATTAACATCCTGTCATGCTGGCCTCCATAATGCTAATATATTAAATTGGTAACTTTGTTTTACATTTCTGCCTCGTTCACTATAGCAAAATAGTAACACTTTGTATATGGTGTCCGAAACATGCATTCGAAACACATGCATACTATTAATCTGCTTTACTGACATCTTTTTTCATTTGACTTTGACCTTGATTCTCTTCTTTATACCCTTCCTTCCAGCGCATACTCAGCCATTGCGACCTAAAATCTCAACAAATCTACTCATAATTATTATTATTATCAATATTCTGCTGCTGTTATGTTTGTACAGGAATTTTAACTCGGATCAGCTGAGAGAAAACGACTGCCGGTGAGCGATAATAAGCGAAATCACCACAGCAAAATAAAAACAGACGAATTCCTTCAAAATGTTGGCCAAAACTTTAAGACTTTAAGCTAAACTTTAGTTTTTGATCCACGTTAACTCAGAGGTTTAATTCACTGATCTTTATATTGTAATCCCTAAGACACATAGTACCAGGGACTTTGCTATTTAAGACTTATATTTTAAATACATCCCTTAATCTGCTCGTTGCCATGTGCAGCTTATGCGCGTCTTGTTTATTGAGTTAACAAAGATTAAAGAGTTTTAGTGACTCAAGTGTGTCAAATTGACACACTTCAGTGTAAACTAGTGGGTAGTTCATGAATCAACCACCATCTGCCTTTAGACTTCAGTGTGGCTAATATTTAGTTTGGTAAATCTGTCTAGGTCTATACTATAATATAGTATAGACCTAGACAGATTTACCAAACTAAATGTAGGGATGTATTTAAAATTAAGGGATGTATTTAAAATATAAGTCTTAAATAGCAAAGTCCCTGGTACTCACACAATGAGTATTAATAATACTACAAAACAAACCCAAAAGTATGAGCAAAGTGTATTGTTGCGTCGAATAGTAGAAATGTGTACCAATGCGGAAATTGGTATAGACGTTTCCTCTAGGATACAAGCTGAGCATACAACAAATTCTTTTCCAACTCCTCAAGGAGCACGACGCGATATTTATGTTTTTAGAAGTGTTTTTAACTTTGATTTATTTTCACTGGCTAGGCCTCACCTGCAGTACTGAATACTGTTTCTTGTTACATAGGTGTCTCAAACCGACAGTTATTTGAATGTCCGACGTTAAATGTCGTCATTAATTAATATTTTCCTTTATTTTTTACTTTTTGACTATATATTATTTAACTGGCTATTGCTGTAATGTCATTCAGCGAAGTATGCGTTAAAAACTTAAAAATTATTTGCAACATCAGCAATACTGAGAATAGCATCATCGATGTAATGTCCTTGTTCCTGAATAAAAATGGTGTTTTCTATTTCTTCTATGGTGTTTCCTATTTCCCAGATCGGGTCCCGACCTTTTCCAACTATTTCCCCTCTGGTATACACTCCTTTCCCGTCTAGAATATTCCAAACGGGACTCATTCTCCTGTAACACAGCACACATTGAAGCGATTGCTCCATATGGACCATCACTAAAAACTCCAATTATCCTACAGACCAGAATAAGCATAATGTAATGTTAGTAGCTGATTAAAATAGGTACTAGCCTATTAATATATGCGCCTTCTCATGATGTCAAATTCTTTAATCACATTCACAACATCCTATTTTCTAACTGTCATCCCATATCATTCCACATAATAAAACAATTAACTGTTAGGTATCACCAATGCACATACGCTTAGACCATGTACGAGGTGAAAAACAAAGCTATAACTCCCATATCCTGGACAAGGTCAACCTTTTATATATTCCCCCTGGTTAGATGAAGGATTAATGATAATAACAATAGATGTTTATGTCCATATCATATTTACAATCGGTGTCATATTTTAAAGAACATACAAGTGGAGAGAAAAATGGATAAAGGAATGCTCTCAGTTCTCCCCAGCAGCCCTGGATTTTGATTACTGAGAAGGTAAAAGATTGGTAGTAAATAGTAAAAAGTAAACAAGTAAAGTAAAGTATATAAAGTATGTGTACAATAGTGTACATGTATACATGTATTAACACGGGTGAGCAGGTACCCAGGCCAACTGTTGTCGTAGTCCATAGCTATAGTTAAGCATATCGTAATTATGGATAAATAGAGTTTGTGGAGCTTTAGCATCACTCGCTAGAAGTGTGTATACAGTGTATAATCAGTATAATTAACAATATTGTCAGTATAATCGTTCATAAGATATTGTTGGAAAGACCTGTAGTCTTTAGTAGTTGTAGGGCACCTGGGAGGACCAACTAAAGTTTGTCAGGTTTACCCATTTTCTCAACATTATGTAATTGTCTATAAATGAGAAATGAAAATATTTATATTATATATAGTCCAGTAGGCTTCGTACCTTATCGTCCACAGGATGGGTGCCTGGGACACATTACAAAATATGTTTGGTTATATCTCCTGAGATCTGACAATATATGCAATTAAGGCTCTACTCTGCTATGTCTCCTGCTGGGTTATTATTCATTGTGCTAATTAGACACCTGACACACCTGTAAATTCCCTCACTTCCGGTCGCCCTACCTCCCATATTCCACTTACCATATTAGCCGCGCTACTGAAATGTGATGTGTTGCAGGAAAATGAGTCCGACAAGTCCGACTTTCTGCGACTAAAGGGCCTAGTACACTAAACCGATTCTCCTGCAATTCCCACAGAAGTTAGTGCATTTTAGTCCTCTGCGACGCAAAATCACATGAGAATCGGCTTATTGGACTGGGCTCTTAAGACTTAATCGCAAGAAATGGGATTTTGTTATACCATAATATTTGAAAAGATGAGATGAGATGAGATGAGAAGGGCATTTCAATCTAATAGGTACTTCTGTATTTTTGTTATGCCTGAAAACCTTTATTTTCAGATAAATGAAACAAACACAAAACACATCCTTTTCCTCTCCTGGTATGTTACCGCTGTTGACACAGCCATATCATATTATGTCTTCGACCATATATCGTGCTGATACATTATATATGTATCCTAGTCCGTACTAACATCACATTTTTACACCATACTGGTAAGATACATTATCCTCACATCGTGTCCTTACTTGTACCACCGGGAATATAATGTAGCCATTTTATTCCCGTGGCATGTACTATCACCTTTCGTCACCTTATTCAATTCTTTTAACTACAATGAATTGAGAGACATGTTATTAATCGTATACGATATAGATTTAAAACTATTCCCAGTATGAAATATTGTCTTCATAAGGGCCTAAATCTAATAATGATTAATAACCGACTAAATCTAATATATATGATCAATAACCGACAATGAGGAGCTGCAGGTGCACTGTTTAGTTTATAATCCCTCGGCGAAGCACTGATTAAGTCTACGGATCCACTACACATGTGTTTAGTAAGTACAAACACTACGTAAAATAGAAATATTTGTAATGTTGAGAAAAAGCCTGTTGCAAAAAATAGAAACATGGCAGCTTATCAAATATCCAGCAACTGGAATAAATTAAATGGTAACATAAGAAATCTAGATGACAATGGGCTAAAGTCTCATTTAAAATACAGTCTACTATTAAGCCAGCGTGAACATGGCCATTTCGATTAAGACAACCACGTGTCGGTAAAAACTTCACCCGCCCCCTCGACAAAACATTGACTCTGACGATGACAGACTAATCATATTTCATTGTATAAAAACTGTACATTGTTTCATTGATAGTAGAGAAGACTGTACATCACTTTATATAACAATATTGATTACATGAACGAATGAATATTAAATAAGGCAGGTGGTCATAAAATCGCCTCACCGCGAGACCATGAACTTGTATGTACTGTCGGATAAAAAGAAATAAAAAAAACAAAAAAAAACATGTGTTATGTTGACTTAAATCACACTTGAATTTACTTGGTTTTTTTTTAGTATTTGAAGGTTAATGTAGACATTAAAGGGAAAAAATAAAAAAATATAGGGATAAGCTCACTAGAACAAAGTATTCAGTAGAAGTTGTTTAAAACCTGTTAATACAGTTTGATGAAATTACTTATGATGCTCTTATGATTCGGAAATAAACGGGCAAGGCAAAAGCTTTCCCCAAACCGTAAGTACAAACACACGACACACACACCCATGCTCCTCCAGGAGCTGGTTATCCAACACAAAAACAAGACCACGTGACCTCCGAGCAGCTCCCTCGTACGTTAACCCAGTTTTGCTGATCACGTGGTATAAACATCATGAGTAGGTGCGTTCACCTCAAGATCCCTCTCCCTGCTCCTCCTCGTCCTGCTCCTCCCCCTTCTCCTCATGTTCCCTCTCCTGCTCCTCTTCCTCCTACAGGTCCACGCCTTCAGCCAACATACCTTACACCCTACATGAAAAGATTCCAGAAATGCTCCCTGAGAGAAGATCCTCTCCTCTAGAAATGACATTTTAAACATGAATGAGGTACCAATCACAATGTTCATGTACTCATATTGACTGTAGTAGTTTAATGTTTTCAAAATATCCGTCCCCTAGTCCCCCCCCCCCCTCCACCACAAACACAGTAGGATCGAGGACAGCATCCTCCAATCTTATTCATCTCACAACTTTATTGTTTTAGTCTGAAGGGATTGAATAAATCTGAATAAATGTTGTTTACCACTCACTCTATGAGTGAATTTTATTATTGTCTAAAATGTACTATACCTATCTTTGAATATGTCAAGATAGATGATCATCTTCATTCCATATAAAAACGGTGTTTGTCACGTTAAAATTGCTATTCAAACTACCCCAGTAAGGTGGAAATACTTGGGAGGAGCGGTTTCCCTGCTAATATGCCTAATTGGCTATTCTCTGTAATATAAATCTAGTTGTTACTGTTTATGTTATATGTTTATGATGATTCCCACAGGGACGGTTGGAAGACCTGCTTATAGCAGAAACTGTAAACCTATTTCTTAGGAAATAAAAATTATATATAGACATAGAGTATTCAACAAGAGTATAATGTGCTTAAGTCAATCCCTAAATATCATTAGACTAGCTGCTGTATAATAATTAAGAAAGCTTCTGCAGCTAGATGGAATGTAAGAACTATTTGTGTTATTATATATATACATTAAATTATATATATCACAAGTTGTTACCACCGGCAGAGCATGCAGATCCACGTGCTGTGAACACATGTCATCTCTGCAGACTGACGTGCCTCCCCCACATACGAAGGTGCTTGTTAATTTTGTAATGTCAGGACAACGACCACACAAGGATGTTTCATAAGGTAAACATTGTGAAATTAAAAGAAAAAGGAAGACAAACACGTGGCCGTTCTGAATTAGCGTATCAGACATACTTTGAGTGAAACTGTATGCATCGTCCAGATGATACAAACATTTTCACTTCTTGTGTGTCTGATACGCTAGTTCAGACCAAGCACCCGTTGCATTCCATCTAATTGTTAGGTTGAAGTCAACCTAAAAGGGAATATATACAAGGTATTGTCAAGCCTGAATAAATAGAATTCTAATAGGGGATTTGCCTAGCCAACATTTTGAATCTTGATTCGCATGGAAAATTTTATGGGAGTAATGGTACAGTATTATAAACCCGTTATGTTCAGCATGGAATATTTATCAGTGCTCTAATGTCGATCTCCATGTATTTTGCATGTTTCCATAACAAAAGACTTTATCTTTCCCATCATGCATTTGGTTTTCATTGATAATTTATACAAGCTATGTTATTGGTGAAAACATTTTTGTAATTTTTAATAAAACTGTTGCCAAATATTTGTATGTCAGACTTGAACTGAACTGAATCCACCCCAGCATGCACTGTGGCAGACATGCGCAGTGAGACATGCAATTCCCCTATTCCTGGTTTGGATTTATAATAATTGGAATAATTATTAGCAGTGACAAACTCGTAATGATCATGCAGATGATTATTGTATAATAAAGAAGAGGTGTGACGCACAGACTTTGTGAGAACACATTATAATGATAGGTATTGTATAAATGTGATATCCCAAATGATTCTTGTCTGAAAAAAGAAGATTTTTGGGGAGCTGAATGCACCGGATGTCGCAGGGACATTATAAAAAGTTCGGTTTAATCCCAAATCCAGGTAGTGTATGTGACTTTATTCCACTATATATGTACCGAATGGAATGAATTAAATGTTGCCTTAGGTCGATCGAAGAGCTTAAAAACGTTAAACTTACCATAAAAAATACAATACTACCTCTCTTACCTTGAAATCCCTGTGTGTGTGTGTGTGTGTTTGTGTGCTATCCATACATGCATATTACTTTGTACTGTTTATGTTGTTCTGTTTATATTGTTTGTCCATATATTTAGTGTCTAACCAGATTTGTTAATCAAAGATATCAAATGTAACCTCCTCGCCAGGTCAGGGATGGGGGTAAGACCACCGTCATGGTGACCCGATGAGCTGTTGTTTGATTTCTACCTGATTACAATCGATGTATACATGTAGCTCGATACCTGAATAAAAACGATTATAAAATACATACCGGTACGTATGTGATAGTCCTATAACATAATTAAATCTATAGCGGGAACGCTTGCCAGGTGTACAGACCGACCAAAGATTTAAAATACTATAAAATTACTAGGATTAAATAACTCCAAGCCAGAAAGAATAAGCCAGTTCTTCAAGTTCATGATGTGTTTTTATGATAATGATAATTTAACTGATATTTCTGTACCGTAACTTTTTCAGGGTAATACAAATAGATAATAAAACACTCACCAAGGGGTTGTTTAGTGTGTGGAAGTATTTAGATACAAAATGTAAAGGTGTCTACATCAGAAGTTGAGGATCTATAATAACACAAACCTTTGCCAGGCCCACAAACCAATCAGAGACAAGGACAAGTTGGAAAAAAACGCACCAAAGATATTTGGATGAAAAATATAAAAGTGCTTACATCAGAAGTTAAAGATCTATAACACGAACGCTTGCCAGGCCCACAAACCTACCAATCAGAGGCCAAGAAAAGTTGGAAGAGGGGACCATCCTCCACCTACTCCGCCTCCCTTTCCACCCACTCCTCTCACTCCCCCTCTCACTACCCTCTCAAACACTAAACAACTCAGTAGACATAGACACATGTATATATATTTGACTCGCCTAAACGCGCACAAGATCAGAACCTTCTGACAATCATCAGCGACTATTGCTTTTTGGAAATTCAGAAGCTGAGTGTTAATTTGCAAGTGTTGCTAGGTGACGACAAGGAGAAAGACTCATTACGAAGTTTGCACCTCGATCCAATTGCTTCCTGGTGCTTCTCAGAACATGTATAAGACGGTTTCAGAGTTTACAGAATCGGAATCAACTTCGAGGATAGAGGTAGGGAAAGTTATTTATTCGTAAATTAGATTTCAGTTGTCTGATCAAGGATTTTGAGTCTTTGTGAATTGTTTTGATTTCTGTTCTTGTTCGGAAGTTCCCACGAATGTTTACTTCTTGGCATATGAATCGGGACGTAAAATTAAGCTGAAAATATGGAATTAATGCAAGGTACATCCAGGTATATTTGATATTGCACTGATTTGAAGATTATGGGCGGAAATGTACACTCTAGGCTCAAAGTCTCTCAGATTAGATAAATGTTAGTGATTGGACACCTACTGCGCTAATGGCTTTCCTGGCCCTGGAGTAAGCGTCTTGATGGGATTATAATGACATGTTGCGGTTCTGATGGGATTTGGCATTTGATAATCGAGCGAGAGGCGGTCCCTCAGTTTGAAGGGACTATCTAAACTTTGAGCCTAGACTAGCAACGCCCGACCCACACGGTAGAGCAGTTGCCACGCACATGTTGCTGCAGATTATAATAGATCGTCTTCTCCACAGATAAAAAAGTAAATTAATAAAAAGCATATGGGTCAGGTCACCTATAAATGCGCAATTATTTGATTGTGATATCCGTAAGCCATGTGTTGTTTGTTTTGTACATGTAGACGTTTCTTAATGTCGCATATTGTGGTATAGCTGTCTCCATACCATCATCAGTGGTCTGGGGCATGTTGCATAACCTAAGGGAAGGAATATTGTGCGTATGAATTCGTATATAAATTGTCCCACTTTTGGTCGGTAGGAATAAATTTTGGTGGGCTAGTCTAGGCCAAAAGATGAGAGAATCCCTTCAAACGGAGAGAAAGCTCTCGCCTCAAACCGCAAAGTGCCATTATAATTCCATTAAGAGCGCAAAATTTAATGTCATTTTAATCCCATTAGAGCGCATAGTCCTAGTCCAGGAAACCGATTATCGAAGTAGGCGTCCAATCACTGACATACCATGTTTATCTGATCTGGACTGTGTGGTCTATTGCTACCAGCTGGGAATTGCATGTAGGAAGGCTTGAACACATGCAGGTGAATGAAATACAACAAAAAGGTCCTTTCCTTAGCTTATACAACAGGCCCCATGCAGTCCATTCGTATACCATGCATTATATCATCAGCTGATGAATTCAAATGTTATACCAGTTCAATTCACTTTCTCCAACGTGCAATAAATACAGATTAACAACTAGACTTAAGACGTCTAATGTCTTTGATTTTTCTTTTGTTTAAAAACACGAAATTTCAAAGAAAATTCAATCGTATTAGAAAAGTCAGAAAAAAATATAAAAGATGACGTACACAACTGCGTCCATAGGAACAAGATCTTGGTAAGGTTCTCTCAACACCGATTTAGATGTGTAGAAGCCCAGAGGGCAGGCTAAGCGAAATAAAGATTTATGTTAAAAAAAAAGAAGATACATTTGAGTTGCACTCATCCAGTTGTCGACATAGCGATATTCTCACAAGATACAAAGTCAAAAGCATTTATCTGAGAAGTCATATATACCACTATAGGTATACAAATAATGAATTACTAAGTTAATCTATAATCATCTATATCCGTTACATACAATATTTTCTTGGTTTTTGCCATCAAGTGAATTAATGCGTCGGGTCACACGAGTTGTAATAAAATCAACAGTTAAGCTTAATCGCATTGCTTTGTCAGTATATGTTGCAAACCCACCTAAGACTATCAGTGAATGGGGAGTATACCTGCACTAGCACACTACAAATTAGTCTTGGGCACGAGGGCTGGCCTCAATAATCACAACTATATAGTATAAATCTAGTGTCACGAATGCGTATGAAGTATTTATTATACTCCCATGCTGTATGAGAGGTTCAATAAATGGAAGGGGGCAATAAATATGATGGTGTTTACGTAGAATAGGTAGACTTACATATCATGTAACCTATCAACAGACTAATTTTACTCATGATACAAATATATATACTGTGTAATACATGTACACGAAAGTGTATACATACCGTTATAAATTTATATTGCACCGTATACCAAATTTACATGTTATTTGAACAATTAAAGAAAAACAAAACTATACAGTCCTGGCCCAACCCTCAAAACAGATATGAATGGTATGTCAATGATTGGACGCCTACTTTGCTAACAGGTTTCCTGCCTATAGGACTAGGCGTTCTAATGGGATTATAATGTCATTTCGCGGTCTTAATGGAACTTTGCAGTTAATGTCAGGTTACTTTAATGGCGCTTTGCGGTCCGGTAGGTGGCGACAATGTTATCCTCTTGTATAAGGATAGATATATTATACATATTATATATGGGCCTGGATTGTGTTTTTTTTGTGAATATCCTTCTTTGCTAAGGTCATATGTAATAAATTGTGAATGAAATACTTTCTTTGCTAAGGCCATGGGTTTGTAATACATAGTGAATGGAACTCATGCAGCGTCCCGGTGCATTCTCTATACCCACAGGCACGTCCATGTATAATGACAATCCGTACACACATATGGCTTGGCATTTTCAATGCCTAATTGTGATGGGAAATGAGTCACAAGTCGAAAAAAATGGACTTTGAGATATCATCATATTTGAAAAGATGAGATCCAGAAATTTACCCCGCTAGAGGATATTATTTTATTTTCTGTTTTTGTTCTTATAGTTTTATAGTTTTTCTCACTTTTAATGACTGCCCACCATCCCGCCTTGCTTCCTCCACTCTCTCTTCCTTGTTAATGTTTGTGTGTACTATATGCCTAATACCTGCTCCCCACAGTACCGCCGTCACCGCTACTGTGAGAGCAGGGAGGGAAGCATGAGCATAGTGGCGAGTGGTGTTGTGTGCAAATAGCGCTCCAGGTTTGAAAGGTGAATATGAATAGGACCAAAAGAAGTGCTGATCCTGATGTTTGTGTACCATAAAAGTATGTATTCCTCCGGTAAAAAATGTATTATACGATTATAGCTTTCGATTGACACCAACAAATTTGCCGTACGTGTTGTTGAAGTTTGTGAACTGATCGAGGCATATGACATAGACATTACTGGGAAATGACTGGTATATCCTGCGACAGCTTCAATTTTTAGTTCAGTGGCAATTCGCCTCTTCTCAGAGGGCGGGGTGGTCGCTAGTGGTCCAGAAATTTTACCCGCTAATACTTTTGCTTGCTGTACTTATTTTATTGTCTGTTTTGTTCTTATAGTTGTCGTTTTTCTCACCTTGCATGAATGACACTGCATGCCCACCAACCACCCATCCTTCACTCCTCCCGTCACATTAGAATCCATGTTGTAGTGTTTGATACCTGACTGCCTACCTGCCTAGTGTGTGTGTAGCCTTGAGGCAAGGCTACACACACACTAGTGGCAGGCAGTGGCAGGCAGTGGCAGGCAGCGGGAGGGGCAGTGTGTGGTACTGGGTTGTGTGAAGCTATGTGAGTGAGTGAAGGTGCAGTGTGTGTGAGAGGTCCGACAGGGGAGGGAGTCTAAACCAATTTTTATATTTAAAAATGCAACTTTCCTCTACCACATTATACATAAGTCGTCCCCTAAAAAGGCATCAGGAGGAACACAACTTGCCTTACAGACGATGTAATGGTACCCATTTACATGGGAATACATAAAAAACAGGGCCATGGCTGTGAGTTCTGTATAAGTGAGAAGACCAGGGGTATTGGAGCAACGTAAGGAAGTTTAAAGGTGGTCTAAATCCGCCCTGTAGGGGGCGGGTCGGTTGCACAAAGTCAAGCCGATTACAATGATAGTAAAAATAATGGACATATAATACGTATTTCTTTCTTTGCTTTAGTGAGATTTTTATTTTTTATTTTTACATTATTTTTTTTAAAAGTGAGATAAGTCTATTTTCGAGGAAAAAAAACTTGGCAATATTTTTGGGTGGACATTTACTAGTAAAATAGCTAAATACACTATATAATTAAGATAACCTTCGGAATGCAAGAACATACACACTGTCTTGAAATTCGGTACATATAATTATGCACACGACCTCAAGCACTATATACTCCAAGGATAAAAACATTCCATCAAAGAAATATTGTAAATAAATAAAATCCCTTTGAACAGTATCAATTTTGCGACTTGTGACTCATTTTCCTGTAGCACATCACCAGTGATATTATTTGTAATAATTGTTAAAATGTAGAAATATAAAACAGATCTTGGCAGAAGCCTGCAACTCTATGTAGCACTCAGGGTGGGCTAGAGCTATGCTCACGGTGTCAAGGTATGCGTGGTTTTACGACGGTGCGTCACTTCTAGATGCTTCTCTATACTACTTATGCGCATGTGATACATGTCGTGATTGTTTCTGTTAATGTTGATTAGTATTTTTTATTAATATTATGTTTTTATCAGTTGCGACCTGTTTGTCTATACCTCATGTACCGCTTAGACAAATACAAAATTATTCTATTCTATTCTATCGATACACCGAAAGAAGATTGTTTTACATTGTTATACAATGTATGTATACTCAGGTATAGGGTGATATGCATCTTTTGTATACACTGTTTAAAATTGTGGTCAATAAAAATACTGTAATGATGCAACATAACAATTATTACTCAACTGAATCCAGTCACGAAATTGTTATTTCCATTTTGATGGTCAGTGAATGGTTCATATATACAGATTTTAATGACAGTCGGACGGGAGGTAAACAAATAATTAAGTGAGTCAAAAATGAATCTGTTTGATGAAGAGACTTTATAGTGTACGTCTATACAATAAAGGGCCTAGTCCACTGAGCCGATTCTCATGCGATTTTGCGTCGCAGAGGGCCATTTTCCCCTAAATTCTGGGAGAATCGCATGAGAATCGACTTAGTGGACAAGAGACTTTAGCCCCTAATCGTGTACACAGACTCAGGCTTCTAAATGTATTCATTCTGTTTTACCTTGCACTCTGATGGCGGTTTGTATTGTTTTTTATGGCATTGATATGTGTATTTCTTAATAGCTAAGTATCTCGCCTAACTAAGTGTAGGCTGAATAAGAGATAACGATGACGCATGTACTGGTTTACCTAACCGCTATATAAATGAACGGCCGAATTTGATATAGTTCGTGTATGCAAACATGTGTAAAGCCGGGTGTAAAGTTAAAGGGGGTTGGATGGAACTGAAAATAGAAGATTCAGGCTTCCAAGAAGCCACACTCTTGGCTTAGTTTCATGTCGCGCATCTGTTACCCCATTTATCGCTGATCCCTGTTCACTGTTTGTGTTTGGCGGGAGTGGTTTTGCAAGTTGAGTACATATCGTTTGTGTATGTTCCCGAAAATAGGGCCCTACCATTCCTGGTACCTTTTGTTCAATACTTTTTCAGAATAGATAACAATTATAATTACGATATAGTAATGGATTCTTCATTGAGAAACACTATACATGCATGAAAGGTGTTGAGTAATCTGTACAATATATGTAATATAACAGACGTTTCCTCTTTTTGAGCAGATATTACGCATACCAAAAAATATATTACTAAAACGCTCAGAGGAAGGTCCAGGAGGGTTCTCCCGGGAAAATATACACCTCCTGGTGCATTTTGAGTGGATAAATATGATTTGTATTTTAATTTTATAATTTGTATTTTAACAATATTTGCTGTTCATTATATTACAGATGATGCAGAAAAAAATAATAGAGTAGTAGTCTCAATACCTGATGATCAATACTTACAATGGTTTGGGGGTTATTTTCTGATATTAAAAGTAATTCTCTTTCCAATTCATCCCCCTCTTTCAGTAAACTGCTGATTATTTTAGTCTTTCTCCTCATAGTTTTTTGACATAATTTTTTACAAAATCGATATCTACAATTCAGGCCAGAAACAGGTGGAATTTGCCTGAGGGCTTTGTAAAATAGCTTCAAATGGGATATACTAATGTCACCATAATGACAAAAACTATAATACATTAGTTGGACAAAATTCATGGGATTGAAATGACTAATGATATTTTTGTAAAATTAGAAACAAATTCCCAACAATGAAAGCAACATATCAAGATTAAACGCCAGTTGAAAAATCAATTTGGGTCACACTGAGGCCCTATTCAACCTGATAATTCATCAAAATTTGGGCAAAATTCAAACTATTAAATACAAATCACACAAATAATTGAGATGTGTTTCAGGAAAATGAGTCATAAGTTGCAAAAAATGGATTTTGAGATATCATCATATTTGAGAAAGGAGAACAAGGTGATTCCAATGATACTAAACACTGGAACACATAATAAGTATTTCTTAATATATTAAGTACTTCTATGTTTTAATTTTTATATTTTTATTTTTGAAAAGGTTTTGCAATGTTTCTGGATGGGCAACTACCAGTAAAGTAACTAAATATACTCTATACAAAGGCCTTCAAAATTCAGGGATCTATTTAATACAATGTCCTGAAATTTGTGACACAAATTTATATGGCTACAAGTGCTAGACCCTCTAACAATCAGAATATTTCAATAAAGGGATCTTGTGAAAAAAACACTTTGAAAAATATCAATTTTGCGACCTATGACTCATTTTCCTGAAACACATCACAATTGATCTATTTCGAAATAAAAACAATATGGGCCACACTCTAATCACCATTAGAATTCAATATCTTGTATCCACTTAAAAACATTATCTCAACTATTCATGTATGTCAAAATGGCCAGATTTCAATACCAGTAAGGGCATCACATCACAAACATGAGGTGAAAATAATAATCTTCAGAATTGAATAGCCTTATTAGACTTTATATGCCCCTATGTACACCATTCACTATCCCATAAAGAGTTGAAAGGATTACTTCAATAATTTACACATGACAAAAGGGTCAGATCCTATAGCCTGCACAAAGGGCTATACTCACATCACATGAAAGAAAGCAATAATTGTTAGATAAATTATAGCCTCATTTCCCCTTTTACTTTTTCAAACAATTAATAGATTCCAGTCAGAAAACCAGTTTACTTTTTCAAACAATTAATAGATTCCAGTCAGAAAACCAGTTGAAAAAGTATCATTTGTCATAATGAGGCCCTTTTTAACCAATTTAAACCGAAGGTTGCACAAATTTTTTAATCATCTTAAAAGTGAAATTTCCTTCAACAAGTTTTAAGATATAGGGTGGGTCGAAAACTACCGCTTTAGGCAAATATGGGGGCAAATAGGTAAGTTACACAGTGAATGGTCACATTGTCACATTGCTGTAGCCCTCAAAAGGCTAATTTTGAGACAAATTCATCGTTTTGGGACAGGAAAAAGGCCATTTGTGGCAGAAAAAAGACAATTTGGGGTGGGAAAAAAGGGCACTTTGGGGGGGAAAAAATGGCAATTTGGGGTGGGAGAAAAGGCAATTTGGGGTGGGAAAAAAGGGCACTTTGGGGCTGGAAAAAGGGCATTTTGAGGCTGGAAAAAGGGTACTTTTGGGCTGGAAAAAGGGCACTTTGGGGCTGGAAAAAGGGCACTATTGGGTAGGGCAAAAAGGGCATCATGGGGCCCAAGGGGGAGGTTCGAACCCCCCGAACCCCCCCCTGGATCCGCCCCTGTATTATATAGCGGTAGACTTGAACCATATAATAGACACAAATGTCATGACATATACTATATCAATATATGACAAATATAGGTGGTAGAGACTCAGAAATTGTGTAATGCTTAACAATTTTGGAAGTGAACTCATCCTTTTTCTCTGTCTTTCTCTCCCTTCTTCATTAACTGCCTCCTTCTCAGCTCTCCCGCCCTTGATATAACCATATTAAATGTTAAAAGGGGCATACAATGCTGAGGTCTGGGAGAATTTGTCTGCGTTTTTAGAGTATTTATTTGTGCGATTAATGTTAACATAGTTATAGAATCTTCTATATCTATAGTCTGTACGAAAAGTAGTTGACACATGATTCCTTTGTCCCTTTAAGAGAGAGAAAAGTGGGGGACTTTTGACTTCAAACCTTTAACCCTGAGTAGCCGTTTGTGATTGACCATGGCCAAATATATCGCTGTATTGTATTGCACTGTCGCTGTTCCATGTGCAGCAGCTGTTGTTTTGCTTAGCTGGAAGGAAGAGCTGGTCATATAGTATGGAAAGCGGTTTGAAAGTACCGCTTTGTCGCCGACAATATCGGTAAAGCCCATAGACTTCAGTGGTCGAAATAAGGAAAAAAAATAGGTTGCCCCTCTGGGCAAGTTCCATGACAAATCAGCTTGCCCGCCAGAATTTCAGGTTGCCCACCAACACAATGAGTAAAGTATGAAATAGTAAATTATAAGTATAGCGTCATTAATACTAACTCTATAGTCTTCAAAATTACTGACCAATTAGCCCAATTTATATTGCATTTTTACCAACAAAATAAAGTCGTAAAATACACTTGCAAGCCCAAATGTAGTTATTTTACATTGTACCATCTACCACCCCTGAGGAAGAGAGCAAAGCTCTCGAAACGTTGGGTAATTAATAAAAGGAACATTCAAACACTCAAATTTGTCATCTCTCTGAAGACTACAAAACGTTCACGTGGCCCTCTATCTTCACCAGTTAGTAGTGAAAACTCCCCATTCTTATTTTACATGGATTTGATTATTATAAAGAGTACAAAGAAATTAAAATGATAGACCTCTGATCAGGGTTCTTGGAAGCAATATTTAACAGCATAGAAAGTGCAAAATTTGATTGTGTTCAGGGGCCCCTGGGAAATATTTTAGTATTATGAGTGCTACTTTAGTGAATTCTACTGATTTTAGAGGGATGCACATAGAAAATGTCTGACTTTTAAGGTCCTTAAAACCCCAAAATCATAATTAACCTGAGGAACCCTGTATATAACTGTATATGGCATTGACTTACACATATTTGTTGGATCGTGCAGGTAGACTACAAGATGAAACCATGAATTTCGGCGAAAATAATATACAAAATAGTCATCATTCCATAGTGTTATACCACCAGGTGGAGAGACAGACCTGGCTAAAGTTTTAAAAGGCATAATATCTAAGTGTTGGTGGGCTTCCGTTGGCAACTTGTTCCAAGAGTATTTCTCAGATTCCCATTTGTATGTATGTATTTATAAAGTAACTATAAAACACATTAAAAACGATTGTAATAACCCCTTATTTCTTCTCTAAGAAGTCATGAAAAATCATGTAAATTAGTCATTAAATGCACCTGAATCTTGCACCTGAATGTTAGCTTGCCCAGGCGGGCAAGCTCATGGCCAAAGCAACTTGCCCGCCACGATTTTTACTTGCCAAATGGCCCGGGCAAGCTGTTATTTCGAACGCTGGACTTAACATAGCGATATTTGCAATGTCGGTACAATGAGCGGAAATTTTTGCGATTATTTTTCCGAGGTTATAAATAGTCGGCCGATTATTTTTCTCAAAGTTCGGGTCATTGTTCCCCAATTTCCTGTGTCGGTAATTTTCCGAAAATGTCGGTGACCTTGGCTTTTAGGCGGCCGACGGTCCAAGGATGTCAGAAATTTTGCCGCCTTGGTGTCCGCCATGTCGGGGTGTATGTCGGCCGACATTTCTAAGCAACAGACATGTCGTTGATTTGTACATGTATTCTTTATCATTTCTACTGATTATGATTTTTTGGTGATTATTTCGACTTCAAAAGTCTCCCAATCGCACAGTATGCTACACCACGTTGTAGCATACTTATTTAACTTAATAATTTGTTAATTAGGTATACAGAATATAGGTTTTAATATGTTTCCATATTATGTTCTTTGTGTATAATGGTATAACTAATTATCGTGGCGAAGGTAAATATCAATGTTAAATAATATGGAGATCATCATTCAGACACTCTTTAGGCTTATTTCTACCAAGAAATATGTTAACAATATCCATATTATGAAATCTTTCTAAAATATTAAGGAATCTAGGGCCCAAGACGTGAGGAAAAGTCATTTTTGCATAGGAATAGTAGGCCATAAATATATCGAGTTATGTTGTCTGAGAAATAGCATAGACCAATATTATTTCTATATTATATTTTAATACTTTTATGGATTATGAGATAAAACGGTGATTAATGATATGTTTATTTTACCAATTGTACAATATGTAATTCCGTGCAAAAGGTGCTAAATCAAAATTGTTGCTTGTCAGACCTACCAGATCTCCCCGCCCCCCCTCCCCATATTACCTTTTCAGAAACTCATCGTTTTTAGCATTACAAGTGCCTTCGGCACTTGGATTGTAGAGGCAGTTGTGTTTCTATTTCTTATAGGAATCAGACAATTTGCTGGATTTTTTTAAAATTTGGAGATACTAATTTGATTGCCAAAAATGGCTAAAATCACAGGGTGCCTACTTTGGGGTAGTAGGCCTAATGTCTTTAAAAAATTATTATTATTATTATTCATCTTTCCCAACTTAGTACCTGAGCATTCGAAGCATATGAACAATATATGTGGAAAATATTTGACAAAATGGTCAGAAAACTTTACCCTGGCACTATAGTATATTCTAGCCTTTTAAATTTTAAATACATTTTAAATGGCATGCAGCCTACCGTAACATCTATGCAGGAAGGACAATTCATCCTATAAACTTGTCTTTAATACCAAATGAATCACTTACATGTCAGCATTACAGAGAAATGAGGATTTAATATTATTTTTAAAAAGAATTTATAAATTCATTGAGGAGTAATGTGTGGAGGGGTACATTGTTTCTCTGAGAAAGACAGAGCGAGAGGCAGAGAGGAACAGAGAGAAAGAGGGAGGGACAGAGAGAGATGGGGGGATAGACAGGGGGAGGGAGGAACAGAGAGAGAGAGAGGGGGAGGGACCAAGGGGAGGGGGAATGGGGGACCGAGAGAGGGGGCGGGAGGGACCGAGAGAGAGGGGTAGGGGAGGGAGGGACATGACATGACGTAAAGGGTCAGACTGGGGATAGTAAACAATGCGACAGCCACCCCTCTAATTAGAGTGGTTTGACCCTCGCTCTCTCTCGCTCTCTCGCGTAGTTTGACCCTCCTCAGTTCTCTTGCATGGAGGTGGTTATTAACAGGGAAGATAAACCCGGGACCAGCGGCCTCTCTTTCGTTCACGGGTCCCCGGTCTCTCCCTTTTCCATGTGGGGGCAGCTCAGTCAGCCGCCCCCGTCTTTATTATATAGGCTATCAGAAATCTTTCTCACCTTTCTCTCCCTCCTTACACTCTTTCTCTCTCACTCTCTCCTCTTTTTAATCATTCTCCCCCTACCTCTTCCACGCTCTCTTTATCACTCTCGTTCTCTCCACCACCCTCTCTCTAATCCTTATAGTATATGAAGATATCCGTAGACAGAGATTATCTCTCTTATATCTACAACGCATGTGTATCCGATGTCCGCCCACTGGTCCGACATATCGGAATAATAGTCGGAAAAATTACAACAAAATTTAGGCCTGTCCCGATGCTGTCGGTGTAGGCCTACTCATAGAAAAATCGGCCGATTACCGACATTATCGGCCGTTTCTAGGAGAAAAGGAAACATTTACCGTTTATCGGCCGACAAAATCGTCCCTAAGTCGGTACTTTCAATTCGCTTTCCATAATACTGGCCCTGTTTCCCCATGGTTGATTGCAAAGGGCGGCTCGCTGGGCAAAGGGTTGACAGTTCCTCTTCGTAAATTGAAGTAAAAAATCTCCCACCTTTCGCTCTTCATAAAGGGACAAAGGAATCATGTGTCAACTACTTTTCGGACAGTCTATAGTTTGTCTACTGGCTCAAGCTTCTGCCTGCAGCATACTATGGAACACCTTGCTTTCAGCTCGCACATGTATGGCATTTAGCATTATCAATTTTACCTATGTAACAATGGATAGTGTTTCGAAGATAGGTAAAGGTGAGAAAGTCGCTTTACAATCCGAAGAACGACAGCTTGATATTTCTCTTGTTGTGGATACATATAATGTGACGTTTTATTTCCCACGTTTTGGGCAGCCTGGTGCCATTTGTCAGGGAAATAAAATAAATAAAATCCATCCAGCTTCCAACAATAATGAGATGTGAGTAGTGAATTAGACATAAATCAGTCAAAATGACATTTAAATGCATGAGTATACATTAGTTCACAAAACATAGCAAAGGCCCACCCATTAAAATATATAAGGTTCAGATTCTCCGAAAATGTGCAATTCAGCCTGAAAATTATTCTCAGATAACCCACATTCATGACAAAATTAAGGTTCAAAATACAGTTGAACTAATTAACCAGATCGTTTGAATAACGGCAGTACTAATTATGTCCAGACATACCTATATAGTGTTTATGAAGTATCAGCCTAATTGGGCAGAATTTGCAAAATGTGTGAACCTGCCGATTGTACGATTTCGGACGATCTTACCATTATATGGTCAGGGCGTCATAAAAGATACAATCGCCAGCTCTACACATTCAGCCAAATCCGCTAAATTACGTAGAAAGGATTTTTGTCGTAAATTTGGCCCATTTGAGAGGATTGCTGAAGACCAATGGTACATTTACTGACATTGATGCTCAGACATGAGAAAAATGTGCTTTCATCGACTGACACGTTTACACAGGAGGTTGACAGGGGCGGGTCCTGAAATTTCTAAAAGAATTTCTAGAACGCAAATTGGTTGGGTGTTGATTGCTATTATACCATCAAACGTGTTTCTGACCTGCATATGTCAGGACTGTCAAAATTTTGATTTAAAAAAACCCAACATAAATGATATATTGTGGACAAGCATGGGGGCTTCTTTTAGTTTCTTTTCTTCAGAAGATCGATATGAATTAAGTAAAGAGTAAAGGTTCAGACTTAAAACAAATGATCACAGGTGAATGGTAGTTCGCACTGGGAAAAGATGAAATGTATGACTTTGTTTGTTCTTAGTATTGCAAGTCAAAAGGTAGAACACAAGAGGCTAAACATGATAGTGTTAAGGCCCTAGTCCACTAAGCAGATTCTCATGCGATTTTGCGCCGCAGAGGACCCTTTACCACTAAATTCTGTGAGAATCGCGTGAGAGTCGGCTTAGTGGACAAGGCCCTTTACACGCAAGGTACAGTAGTGAGGTCCAGCAAGTCTAACGTATACATAAACGTAAACATATCAGTATGTCTGATATACAAACATATGTTAAAAGAAAGTGACAAAAAATCGCCGATCGCTTTTTATATAATAGATCATAATCACATGATACATGCTACCAATGCCTTCACTAAGAACTCTCCATTCTGCTATAGATCAGTTTACTTGAAAGTTCCACCTAAACCAAGGAGGTCGGGGTGGTGTCTTAGAATGTTGGATTTAAGTCCCATGATCACCAGCTAGGTTTGATCACCGTTTCACCTCCCACCCAGTGCACACTGACTCGGCTACCATGCAAAGGCCGGCCATGTGTATAGTTGTCTATGGCCATAAACATGTAAAAAGAACCATTGCTAATAATCAAAAGAGCAGGGTATTGCACCCCTTAGCATGTTTCCGCTCTCACACTAATATGACTGAATATATAAAAAAGTATGGTGTCAAAAGGGATGTAAACAATAGGGGATTTTTATGTCCCACTGCGCATGTCTGTTACAGTGAATACTCGGATGGATTCAGTTCATACCTGACGTACAGATATTTAGCAACATTTTTATCGAAAACGGGAAGAATGTTTTTGCCAATATCATATCATATTGTGGAAATGATCTATAAAAACCAAAATGCATGATGGGCAGTAGTGTTTTTATAGAAACATGTGAAACCCATGGCTATTTACATGAGATGACTGTTGAATTGTCCATACTAAACATTATATATGTTTTCTATAGATTTTACACTGGTATACAACTCCCATAATTCCATGCGAATCAAGATTCAAGATGGTGGACATGCAAATGCCCTATTCCCCCGACGCCCCCCACCTAAACCAATGTATCCAATCATCGGGTGGGGCAAAATGAGGCCATAGGATGAGGACATTGACTTGGTTGAATACCAGGTCAATGGGGAAAGGGTAAATTCCAACTACACATACCAATCTTCAGGGTTTCCTCCTTCCACAGTCTAAATTCGACCTCGAAATGTCGGAAACAAACAATTTATTGTTGATTGATCCGAATACAGGACAATATAACAATCGTGTTGCCATGACAACTATATGTATAG
Source organism: Sthenelais limicola (assembly GCA_942159475.1). NCBI lineage: Eukaryota > Metazoa > Annelida > Polychaeta > Phyllodocida > Sigalionidae > Sthenelais > Sthenelais limicola. The sequence goes on along the minus strand of OW804094.1, from coordinate 105,822,133 downwards.
TGAAGTGTAAGTGTTAATACTTTGTGACATTTAATGGATATTTTACCCATAACGATTTAAAGGTTGACAGATAATAAATGACGTTGAAGACGATTGTGTTTAATTTACTCATGATTAGGCTCTAAGTGCCACTAATTGGAAACCCCGATTAATTTTTGTTTCTGAGGCCCACATTTCAATTTAAGTCTAGACTATAACGACCAAAGATCAAACAGATCTCATCAAATGTGATGTGCTAAAGGAAAATGAGTCACAATTGGCAGAAATTGTATTTTTCAAATGTGTTTATCACAAGAACTCTTTAGGATTATCCAACCAGATATATCGCTAACTCTTTTTCGGACATAAGATATTATAAAAACAACTTTCCCAATGATTTCCATTTCCAAAAGTTTAACATCCTTGAAATCCGCTTGATATCATCTTCATAAATAAAAGGGTACCTCAGAATACATGTTTTTGCGACATGAGGTCAACTTTCGTGTAACACATCACAAATGTGTTGAACAAGTGCATCTGATTGAGTAATCAGTGCACTTGATTGCGTAACTTGAGACATTGACATATAATAGCTACAACTGTTAGGCAAAACAAAATAGCTGTGTTTCTGGCTAAATTGGTTTCTACTTTTTTTTCCCTTTTTTTTGTTTTTACCCAAAATAGATAATTAAAGCAGGAAACAGCAGAAAACCCTGAAAAGGCACATTTCTCTTGTTTATATAATTATATATTGATAAGTATTTTCATTTCTATAGTATAGTATATATTTTTATTTCTCTTTGGCAATTCAGAGAAAATGGGTGGACTATACAGTTGTTCTTCCCATCTGCCCTTCAGCATATTTAATTACTTTTTAACATGGTTTATTTAGTTTATTGCTAACAATGTATTCTTACTAAAACAACTGTTGTTACAAAATAAACATTTTCCTCAGCACCTGAAAGATTGGTTCCCGGAGATTACACTCTACCCACCTAGTTTTCAGCTACAATAAACAAGAAACACATTATTTTGTTGGCCTTATTGACCTTGAATTGGATGCATTATGGATCTGTGTTTGTGAAACGTGTAAAGGTGCAATAGTATTGATGACCGGAAGCCAATTGTGAAAGATATTAAGGAAATAAACCCCCATTGACTCAAGGCATTAAGCCTATAATAATAATAAATCAGAATTATCATAATAAATTAATTCTGTCAGTGATTGCAATACATGCTGCGCATGCTTCTCATTGCCTTTAACCGCTTCTTCAGCAGTCTTCCTCTTGCCAGGTTTCGGGGCTTAGACTGTACCTGGTGTTGTTCAAGAGGTGCCCCAGCAGAGCTGATCAGGCTCCACTTAGCAACTGCAGGTTTCCAGGGGCAGCGCCATATGTGGACCCCCTTCCACCTACAGTCAAGGCCATTCCAGATGTTATCCAAGGCAATGTCATTCTTTCGAAGTTGTGGTATAGGCTGTAAGCACTTTGGTGTGTGTCCGGGCTTGTCTCCTATTCTGTCTCACATCCGTTTCTGGACTGCATTCCACAACTTAACCTCCTGTGCAGCCCCATGGGTGTTCCGGACCGTGTTTCATGCCCGCAGAGCCCACCGGCAAAAGCTGCACAATTTGAATCCAGTCTCTCCCGGTGTCGCTAGTCTTTCCCAGTTGTCAACTAGCCTGTTCCTAGTCGTCAGTCAGCCTTTCCCAACAGTCAGCCGTAGCAGGTTCAGTGATTGCAATACATGCTGCGCATGCTTCTCATTGCCTTTAACCGCTTCTTCAGCAGTCTTCCTCTTGCCAGGTTTCGGGGCTTAGACTGTACCTGGTGTTGTTCAAGAGGTGCCCCAGCAGAGCTGATCAGGCTCCACTTAGCAACTGCAGGTTTCCAGGGGCAGCGCCATATGTGGACCCCCTTCCACCTACAGTCAAGGCCATTCCAGATGTTATCCAAGGCAATGTCATTCTTTTGAAGTTGTTTGTACCACTTCACCCGAATTCCAGGGAAATCAGATAAAGTTTGAAATCTGCAGAGAAATTGCAAAAAGTTTAGTTTAACTGAAAATTCAGGTAAACCGAGTTCATAAGCCATAGTGATGGTGTACATTTAAATTTAAATTGAAATATTCTTTATTTGCTAAAATGGCATACAAATAGGTTCCGAACATTGATTCAGAACATTGATTCAGATTCCGAAATTGATTCAGGTTTTCCAGCATGTGCCTGCCTGGGTGTTAAACGGGATATCCTGACCACATAGCGAGACGTTATATATTTATTTCAACGATAACGACAATCATTTTTTACCTGATCACCTGCCATTTGCCTTTTTACCATTAACTGACGGACCATTTATACCACCACCATGTCGAGAACATACTACTCATACAATCGTCACATTTCCTCTTCAATCAAAATGGATAAATAGATCATTAAAATGAATTGTAAACAGGATCCTACCTATGAGCAAGCCATGTGCTGCACCGACTGCCAGCACATTGGTATTAAATTATATATGCATTCAATCCTTACAGTTGGGCTTAATTAGGATAGAAAATCTTGCAATTTATTGTTGTCAACATGTCCCGCAAGCTGCAATACAGATCCTACAACATCAGTTATTCTATTATATGGTAATATTTTCAAATGTTTATAGAGGTATTGTGTTTGTGTGCTAAATGATAAACTATGTGATCCAGCGACTAGGGAGATTCCGCAAGCAAACCTATCTCAATTACGTAACCGTATCCGTATCATTCTTGAAAATTACGCCGCAGTTTTATGTACGATATACAAAAATTAATTGTGAGTTGAAACATTTTACTTGATATGTTACGTTACGATTTTCCTGCAATCTTTTGCTGAACCTATTTCTTCCTTTTAAAATATATTTGTAATATCAGAGATACGGATATGTTTACGTATAAGTTAGACTTGCTCATGGATCCTATGATAGGATGTAACAAGGTTAGTATCTGACTTACCGCAAGCTTCGAGTGATATCCCTGGTCGAATCTTTTATACCAGGATCTCATATTTGAAAATAAAACGCATAAACAAACTATCTATTTACCTCGCTTCTCTCCAATGACCCGCCATATTGCTTTTTGATGCCAAAGCGCTAGACAAGCGTATAGCTGATTGGCTAATGAACGACAGCACATACTTTGTATGACGTCACGAATGGGCGTGACGTCATGAGCGAGCGTAACATTTTGCACATGGATCCATTTGACAATATCCGATAGCATGTATCCACTCATTTGCAGCGTGTACAACCCCCGATCGTGGTATAAATAAGTACAACACCCAAGTTGCAATTTTTATTACCTCCATCTAATCAATCTAACTTATAGTGGCTCATAAGGGCTAATGGAGAAAGCTTACCTAGCAAGCAAAGGTATGTTTAGCACTAGAGGGCACTGAGGGTGCTCTGTGATGTCAGAAGATGGTTCCTGAAATGTACACAATACCTTTCCTCATAATATTTGGGGGTTTAGTAACACCTTAAAGCTGCATTCTCAGCTATTATGACAAAGTCAATATTAGCAAATGTACTCATATTATGACTTATAGGACTGAATTCATCAATATTCCGCTGCTGTTAAATGTTTAGAAGTAGATTAATTCAGCGATAATTGATTAAGTCTTCTTAGGAAGGGATTCAGGCAATTTCTCCAAATACAATTATTATATAGCATGCAGTTCGTAATAAACAGATTAAACCGCCATAAACAGCAATGTCTTAGATCGACTAAGCACCTTCCTTGGGGAACATAAGCGGGTACTTCAAACACACCATGGAGGGCCTTTGCTCTAATCAAATCAAAGATTTCCAACTTACACCATTAGTTCTGAAAAAGATATATGCAAATAAAAACCCTTTGGGGATCTTGAAATATAATACGATTTGATATCACCTTTTTGGGGGGGTGGGGGGGGGGGGCGGGGGAGGGGTTTCGATCGAAGGTTGACCTTGCTCATGAAAATGAGTGTTATTTCCTGGCAAACCTGAATGTACTGCACAATCAGCTTGTAGTTCAGCATTGTTTCATGCAGTAGGAATCAAAGACGCTATACACAGTGCTTTTATCTTTTTTGTGCTTATTGATATTTGACAGAGGCTGAGGTACTTTTCAATTTACCTGCCAAGCATCATATTCGGATACATAATAAGGACCAATGTAGTTTATTATTGTCAGAATCATGTAATCAGAATTATATAATTGGAAGGGTCAGTCGGAGCAAATGTGGAATCAGGTGTAACTCAATCCTTCATTCAACAAATATATATACCATATCATATGTGTATTCATCATGTCATTGTAATCCACAGAAAAGTATCTTTTACTTTTTAGAGTATCTATAAGTGTAGGGGTTTAGAGTACAGCAAGGAGATCACCTTGTTTTAATGGGTTCAACCTAAATAGGTTTATTCAAGTTACTTTTTAGTTGTCGGCACAGGTTTCATTGGTTATACATACAGCATCGGGCTCTTGATCAAACAATTGGGTAGCCCTTATCCTTTTAGCCATACATGGGTGTTATCGCTTGTTGAATATTTGAATCTATTATACAATAATCCGGGGTAGTAGATGCTGGAACTAAGTGGATAACTGCCACGGTATCTTGTCCAATGGATCCACGCGTCATCAACCCCATATCTTGCTACTGTGTACCAATATAAATCAATGGATCCCTTGGACATGTCTTTTTTAAGTTTCCCCCCGCCGAAGGCAAATCAGTCAGAGTTAAATTAGTTAAATCAGAGTGTTTTCCCACATTTGATATTTATTACCCGTATTTATATATAGTACCACTGACATTCAGTCTTCATCTGATGCCAGCCTATATACCTTCTTCGAAAAGTTTGATTAAGGTTTATTAATCAGAGTCAGTTTATTAATCCTTGGTTGTAGAGGTGTTCACGTCAACAGTAAACTTGTAAACTGGGTTGTTTTGCAGATAAAGGCTTTTATTCACCGCCAAAGTTATTTGACGAAGTTATCTCACATCTATGCATTGCCTGCTTGGAGTAGGTGAGAGCTACTCTTACATAAGTGTAAGTATTTGTAAAGAGCAACAGGTAAAATAGATAAATGGTGTGAGAGATTTAAAACAATCACGGACAACAGGTAATAGAATGATGTAATGAATGCAATACAAAACCCGACGTTCTGACTATGTGGTGAGGATATCAACGTTATACAAACAATTACGTTGTTTTGTACGATTATGCTCAAATTCGCCCACTTAGATTGTCTGGGACTTTTAGTACACATGCAGTCTAGACTCACAGAGATAAGAATGGTATACGTCAGTGATTGGACGCCTACTGCGCTAATGACTTCCCGGGCCATGGAGTAGCATCCTATAATGGGATTCTAATGACATGTTGCGGTTGGATTGAGAGGTTTTCCGTCAATTTGGAGGGACCCACTCAACTATGAGCCTCCACCACGGTGTTCCATCACGGACTAAAATCAATATACAACTCGGATTTAGCGTTCGAACTGTCTGTACTCCCATAGTCGGCCTTGGGACGTCTATGGGAGTACAGACAGTTCTCACGCTAAAATCCTCGTTGTCTATTGCTATAATAGACTATAATAGACTATAAGAGGCACTAATACTACCCAAAACCGTTTGGAAATCTTCTGTTGCAATTTGTCCTGCTGGCCATGAATTCTTTTCTTAGAATTTTCATAATTGATAAGAAAGATATGAAGATTAATTGTTTCTAGCTGAAGATTAATTTTCGCTGTAATGAAATAATGGTCTGGTAGCAAAACTTAATCTTGGCGTACATTTATATATGAGGTCAGAAGTGCGTTTTTATGGGTTTTTGCGTCCTTTTTTGGCCAGTGAATATATTGGTGCATACGGTACGGTACATTCAATCAGAATGAATGGATGGAAATCGTAATAGCTGGAAGCTAATGGCATCCATCATACACGGGTCATGTTGCCTAAACGTGTACAATTAACAGCTCTATATTTTTCTTTATTAAATTCTGCTAAATCAGGCTGAACACTTTTTTTTTATAAATACTAGGTGCATCTGAGTATATTTGGTATTGCGTTGATTTTCTTTTTTAAAAGACTGTTTCTATCTTAAATCTGGGTTATATGAGAGCATTGGTGAAGGTGAATTGTACATTTTCTGGCGACTTCACCCATCATATAGGGGCCCGTAACACTGATGTTACAGTTGTTAGCCGCCGTATGTACATATAATATTTATATTTATTGTTAAAAATACGGAGGATGAGACATGGAGATAGAATGCATACATCAAAACAACATGGGCGACTAATTAGTGGGCATAAACATTTCGTAACGACCCCTTGCACTCACTCCTCTATACGGGTCAGGTCGCCAGAAAATGTACAATTCACCTTCACCCAGACTCCCATATTTCCCTGAATTTAAGATAGAAGTTTGAAAAAATTATTGTCACTCCTTATTTTTCATGCATTAGTTCCTTGAACTCCCGCCTGCAGCAGTGCATATGACAGTTGTTTATCTCTTTAAAGTATATATATAAAAAGACTTTTATTCACATGCTGACATATAATAAATGAATGTACATGAATAGGAAACTAATCCTCTGAGGTCAGGGTGCCGTTGTACTAACGTTGTAAGACAGGAATTTAAGCTCAGAAATTGTAAGATCGACTTACGTAAGATGGGGGTGTTGTACTAATGGTAAAATAAGCAAAGATAAGGTAAGACAACGTAAGATTTCTAAGACAGCGTCATAGGTGTCTTAGCAGCTTCTTAGATATAGGAAAATGTAGGAATTCATTCGAGATGGAGCCTAAGGCAGACTCGCATAAATGTATACACATGTATGGTCTTACTCATGCAATTACACACTCCGTACATACATTTTTATTTTAATAATATACATTGCAGTTTTGAATCGGAATTTCAGGTGAAGGTCAGTTAGAGGTGTCACCTGAAATATTCTCCCCCGCAATGTCTTAAATGTTGTAAGATCGTCTTAAGATACTGTAAGTCGACTTACATATAAGATTCCCTAAGATCACGTTAGTACAACAGAATTTAAGATCATCTTATATTTTGGTAACCATCTTAAATATAAGATGATCTTACAGTAAGATCATCTTATATTAGTACAACGGTACCCAGGTCTTCCTGGATAGTCCTATAGAAACGAAACGTTTAGAACTTATAGTCTTTCCGAAAGTTGTATTGTTTTGTAAATTGTCCGTCACATACATTTTGTTCTATTGTTGGCAGGCCTACAGACAAACCCCCATTGATCTGGTACTCGAATGTGACATTGGATACATGTGATTTCATCTTTTGAGGGAGATTTTGATTTCATGTCAATTTGATTCATTTCCCTTTGAGATTGTCCCCAAATTATTTTTTTGTATCTTTAAAAACAAACAAAACTGGCTAATTATGATCCAAAAATGCTCCCAGAATACACCATTTCACTCCTTCACAGGTTTTACAATTTTGGGGAGCAACATGCTCCCAGACCTTACTTCACCCCTACATCATGCACTTGCATCATGTAGCCATAACTGGTTTTTAAAAATAATTCCGCATCTTACAATTTGCATACATCGTCAACTGCCAGTGTGTGTTGTATGTTTTGTGTTTCTTAGGTCCTTGCAAACTGGATCCCTAGTTTTTGAAAGTCAAAATAAATGATAGAAATGAAATGAACACTTTCCATGTGTGATTAAATACTGTATTTTGTGCTTCAAAAAGTGCCAAATGCCTCCAAATGGCACCTTAGAATTTATCAACCCCACATTTAAAATTGGTCTGGTATTTATTACTAAATTGGTTTGGTATTTATTACTAGAATTGGTTTGGTATTTATTACTAAAATCTATTCAGTTCTGTCTATTGGGCCTAGATTTAGTTTGTGAACATGGTTGTCGAAATAAGTATTAGAAATATCTATGGACTCTATTTATCTGTGACTAAATACATTTTTTGTGCTCCCAAACGCACCAAATACCCCAAAATTGCACCTTAAATTCCATTTTTTTCCAGGGGGGGCATGCCCCCTGACCCCCCTAGTGGTTTTTGTGCCTTCGCCACTTGCACAGCCAGGTACACCCAGCCTAGAAATGTCCCCCCCACTGACCCCTACAGGCCTTGACACATCATTGTCAATATCTATTATAATTTCTACATCATCTGTAATGTAATAAGCAGCAATTCCGAAGCTAAAAATATTGTTAAAATATTCACGGCGAGTGAGCCATTCTGTTTTCACTAAATGAAATGGCAAAAAACAACAACTGAGATGGGCCCATCGTTTTCCCCTGCCCCTACCGTTGTAACCGTGACCTAAATCATGACCTCCGTTTTTATACTCATTTACATACCTTTGGGCATGCGCACTGAGACAAAAACAAGTCGGAGCGCCGAGTTTCAAAATTGAGAGGAGAATGGAGAGGTTTTGCTGATAATAAACCAACTAGTTCTCTGTTTTGTGGAGCACATCCTCTCCCAAGAATCTACTCTAAGCACCACAAAACGTTACTGATTCAGGACACATATATATGACAGGCGTTGCTTAAGTATTTTGTCTGGGAAAACTAGAGAACTTTCAGCTACCCTAATTCTAGCGAGTCCAACTGACAAACTAGTATACACTGCTAATATACGAGGTTGTCTGAGATGGCTATGACAGTGACAAGTGTTGGTATTCGCGCGACATTTCTTTCACATCTTCCACATTAACATTGCTACACAGACCTTATTGTCATTTGTATCAAGATTTATAACCATTTATATCAAATCTTATTCTTATTACTCTTGACCATTTTTCCACTTTGTCCCGATCAACCCACTTTTTGTCCCGATCGCCCCACATTTGTCTGGGGCAGCAGCAACTTGCCTGCTGCAGCCCAGCCCCAGGCCCACGGGCCAGCCACGGCAGCGAACCGTGGATACTTTGTGAAGCTATAGGATCGTTGGTTATAATGGATGAATTAACTTACCTACATCAACAGGCTCTCTGGGGCCATCCACAAATGACGTCATGCCCTAGGGGGGGAGGGGGGGGTAGAGTTTTCATGACAAGGTATGACAATGAGGGGAGGGGGGGTCAACTCATGTATGACATCATGTTTTTATATTGTTTCAATCAAAAGACTACCGTAATGGGGAAACTTGTGCTCTAAGAAAATTCATTTGAAATACACCTTAGAATAGAAGATTACTGGACGCATGCTCCTATGGCCTCTATACCTCGATCTATCCAGATCATTTTGGTTTTCTTGAAAGTCAAACTTCAACAATGGCACCATGTGAAAACATCCCTGATGGATATTGCGTTTTTTCCTATAATAATTTAAATAATGTATTGGCCTAAAACTGAACTTTAAAAAAAAATGAATAGAAGCAGGTGTAATGTAACTTGAGTAGTAGCCTTACACTGCAATTTTTAAATAATTAATATATAACAAAATCTCTAGCAGCATTCATTTCTACGCATTCATTTCCTCCTTGGTGTTGGACGTCATGCAATTTTGTCCTGATATAGACCCATGCATTTTATACATAGACCAATACAATGACTGGTACCACACCCTTTGCCCCACCAGTCCCAATGCCAAGGATGGTATTTCCATGTCCTTAAGATCGTTCTTGAGGTAGTGGACACTAGGTGCTGTAACAATCAAGTCGAGTAGTGTGTACACATCACCTCTTAATCTTTTAAAGTGAAGGGTAGGCAAGTCAAGTTCCCTTATGTAAGGACTTTGTCACTCTCCTTTGAAGGTTCTCCAGAGTATTGATATTAACCATGTACTCAGGGTTCCAGACTGATGTACCATGTTCTAAGTGTGGCCTGATCAGCCCTTTGAAATGGTTGCTGGAATTACCTGTGTCCCGGTCCTTCTGAGTTAAATTTGGCTACAAGAGCATTTACCTCTTCTGTAAATTTCAGATGGTTATCAACGAAGCACCTAGAACTTTTTCCATGGTGATTTCCTCTAGTACTCTCATGTTCCCGCTCACAATGGTGTAAGCTTAGCACAAGGATGAGTTTCCCAGATGCATGACATTTGGCACTCAATCGCTCCATTTATGGATTTTTGTTGAAACATTTTTTATTGAGGCAGAAATTCTGAATTACATTACTTTATAAAGCTTGGTGTTGTTGTTGGTGAACAGGTAGATGAGGTACTTGGTCCAGGAGCCAAGGTCAATAATATATATTATGAAGAGAAGTGGTCATGAAACTGACCCTTTTTGGATAACACTGAATTTATCTTGTATAAAGCCTTTGATGTGGTATATTCCATTACTACATCCTAAACTATAGCCCCCATATCTTTGCACAATATGCAAGTCAGGTTTAATGGGTTTGGATATTATACCACTGCCAAACCCTTGTAACAGCCTAAGAATCAAGGGGGTTTCCTGATGGCAACTAGTGCCACCATCTGGTCACATTTTGTCCAGCCCCAGTGATTAATAGGCCACTTCATATATTCAGTGAGTGCGTGATTAACCCCTATCTCTGTTCACATGTGCAACTCATTAGACCAACATACATCAGTGGGTAGAAAACTAATGTTAACATAGTGGTCGATAATCTTGCCTTATTTGTTGGACACAAAGCAAAATTTATTGCTGATATAAGTTGGCAAAGTTTGACACCTATAGTGAAAGTATCAGGGCCCAGGAAAAGTGCCCACCTTGACCCCAAGCTAGGATTGAGGTCACCATAGTTGCTGTGGTACTAAATGAATTTGTGAATTAGCCTATTCAAGTTCAGGGGCTTAGTTTTTTATATGGAGATTTCAATGTTGTGGATCATCGTTCAAATAATGGGGTCTGCACACTTTATTGAAATGTTATACCTAATTGATTATGGGCTTTTTTAAGAGGGGAGTTGGGTTGTAGGGGGATGCTGCAAACATGACGTCATTTTTCATCATTTTTAAGGGGGGTCTGGCGCAGTGTGACAAAACATGACATGGGGGGAGGGGGGGGGGGTAAAAAATGGCCAAAAAAAGCATGACGTCATTTGTGGATGGCCCCTCTATTATATCGTTGACAACTCCATCACGTTTTTGTAGGGATAAAGATGTCTAAATCTGGCAGAAATGAACAATCGATGCAAGCTGATGCTTTCAAAACCTCCGCCATTTTGGTTGTCCTATGCGCACTGATCGTCAAAGCGCTCCGCCAAGCAAACGTCACAGGCAGCTACTTAATATTCATGAGGTAGCCTAGTGGTAGGCCTACGCGCTAGATTGAGCCAAACAAACCCCACGTGGGCGCGTCCCTATGCTAAAAGTACCATTGCAATCAACCCAAAACATACTCACACAAAACCTCCTTTTATACATAATCTTCTCGGAATTTTGCTTTGATTTTCACAGGTTGTCGAGAAAACATGTAGAACTTTAATCATATAGTTTTATAAAGTAAACTTCCGAGAATAATAGAGTATTTCATTGAAGAAAGATATAGGGAAATGGTGGACGTTGCATAGAGGCCATGAATTAATTATATTTGTAATATCTTCATGTAGGTAATTGTTATATTGTGATTGGAATGTCCGTACTTCCTACTCCGTCAATAGCTAGTTATCATCGTCCATGAATGAAAATTACCAATTTGTGAACATGAGCTTTGAGGACAACTTTGTTGTAGCCTACTGTATCTCAACCCATCACTGATATGAAAAAATGGCCCCCTGAAATCAAACGCTGCCCATGGGCATGGAAAAGATATCATCAATTCATCATACCCTACAAAGATACCAAAATAACCACTGTTTTATGGTTCTAGACGGAACCCCTAAGGAGAAAAAGGGGGTTCTATGTAGAACTGCTTTGAGTTAAAGAACCCTTCAAGTGCACGAAGAACCCTTAAATCGCTGAAGAACCCCTATGGTTCTAGATGGAACCCCCGGTGGTCCTGAAGAACCCTTTTAGGTCTCGAAGAACCCTAGGGTTCTTGGTAGAACCATGGGGTTCTATCTAGAACCCAAAAGAACCCTTTTTTCTTAGAGTGTGGGAACTGTTTTAAAAGCCCTGTTGCAAAAACAACTGGACACAATCTTCCAAAATGTTGGTCAAATGACTAACATGCTTTGTAAAAGAATGAAACAAAAAGTAGAACATTTTCAGTTTTTGACCGATGTTAGCTGAGAGTGCAGCTTTAAAGAAAAAAAAATGTAAAAAAAAAATCACTTTTACAGACAATGATAAAATGATTTAAAAAAACACAGCCATTTAAGTTAATTAAAAGGGAAAAAAAGAATTATCGGTGTGCATTTCACACAGATTCTGACATAAAATGGTCATATTGTCATAAAACCTACCAAATATTCATTGGGAAAGCTGAAACAAATCTGGATGTCATAAATATGCCTGGGCCATGGTGATTTGCCATGCGTATATCATGCTATACCTATTGTTATTTGTTATGTGTTCCAGGAAAATGAGTCACACGTCGCAAAAATGATATGGTTCAAATGCGTTTTTCACAGGAACGCTTCTCCAAATGTTTTCATTTTTAGGTGTTCGTATGCCATGAATACATGTAGAAAATTTCAAGAGTGTATACTGAAGGTATCCATCCGTGATATCTGAGGTTATCCTAAAGAGTATATCATTAATATAATTACTAGTGCAGGAGCAATGAAAAGTTACTGTTTGAGGTTTAAAGCCGTATGACCAATATACTCGGTAAGAGTTGGAACAGAAAGTTAAAAGTGTTAGAAAATAGTCAGAAAAAACAAAAAAACTACAAAAGTGAGGAAAAGCCTCAGGTAAAACAAAATATTGGTTTCTGAAGGTTTATTCAGGCGTCGCGAGAGCGTTAGTGATGTATGCCACGTTGGCTGGATAAATGAAATAAAACAATTTAAAAAAAATAAAAATATATTACTAGTGATTCACAATCAAGAAATATAACTAATTGTTGTTTCATGCGTAGACAAATATATAAAGTGTTCTATTTGTTAGATGTTCTATTTATTAGATTTGGCTGGATGTCACTGTCATATGCACGCATTTGCGGCGTGATCTTGATGAATCTGATATTACATCGTATATAAAGAACCACAATTGATAGGGGCCACCATTAGATCGTTGAATTAATGGTGGATTGTTACTCCTATCATTAATGTATCCAACGTATCCAGTACGGCTTCAGATCCTCCCCACATCGGGAGTTAGACCCACTGATTGTGTCCCTTCTTAGTAGACAAAATAAACGTATCAACAACGTATCAATGTTCCTAATGTTTACCATCATTGGAATCCCCTAGATCTCATCTTTTCAAATATGATGATATTTCAGAACCCATTTCTTGCGACTTGTGACTCATTTTCCTGTAACACATCATGAGAATGTTGTCCTTGACGTATTAAGGTCCAAATTTGATTCCCTATCGTCATTGTTTTATGCCATGCGGATTGTTTTTCTTTATTATTTTAAGCGGCAAAAAATACCAAAAAAAATGTTTATGTATAGATTGTAATAAAGGCCTACTATTGTTTACAGTGAAACAAATATTATAGCAAATTGCACGATGCAATTGGCATGATCTCGACAAGATCAGAAATCCAGGCTTACTTTTCTGATGTGTCTCGATCAGCTTGAACCCAAACAGAGTGCAATGTACTGTTTATTACACACTGGAATGATCATAATGTAATTAATAAGTAGATCTAACTTGTTTAACCTAAACCTTAGCTCGAGGAGGTCATAATCTGTAGGTTTAATATACTGCGCCAACCAAACCGCACCTTTCCAACTGATCGTGTGTGTAATAATTTTTTTTAAACAGATTTTATTTCGTGACATATTATAATGCTTGATTGGTATACCCAAATTCACCAACTACACCATATATGATAGTTGAACTTAAAATATGATTAGTATATGAATATTTATACTGTCTTGCACAAAGAAATAGTACCCTTTTCTAGCTCCAGATATAGTAAAATGAGTATAGGCCTGTAATGGATAAAAAAACCATCATCAAAAAATAAAGTCAAAATAATTAACTAAATTTAAAACAAATTTAAATAAAATAGACAGTTCTTTCCACTATACCTGACTACACACTACACATATTTATACAATAATAATTAACATGAGATATTTTGCGAGAAAAACGGCCTAAAGGTTAGTTTAAGCATTTACAGGCCTAAGGAAATATGCAAGTAGGCTATACTGGACGTACTGAAATGTCTGAAATTATCTTTGATGGCGGAGTGACTCAGGCTAGAAGGCTATTCAGACACTAAGTAATCTTTCAGGAACCCACGGAATTGCTTTTTACTCCATAGTTGAAATTCATGCATGGGGGATGCTGTTCCAGAGAATTGGGTCTTGACATATGAGGGATCTTCTGATTTTTTTCGCACATTCTTTTTAACGTTTTATTTTTAGGTGCACCTTCTCGGAACTGAAAAATGTATATTTCGTAATAATATTTCGAAGAATAATAATAATACATTTTAAGGTTTCTCTCGTTACTGTTTTAATAAGCGTTTTAGCTAGTTAATATCAAAAGTCGAGTAGAAGATGAGTTATATAACCCCAACTCGTAGTATTCAATCAAAAGTAATTGCATTTTTAAAAAAAAAGTTGTACTAAGTTAAACCTATAATATGTTATTTGAACACACATAGGTAATGGCGCAACCGGATATCACATATACATAGGTAGGACCAGTCTAGGATCACACGATCGCAGCATCTCAGATCAGATGTCTGAATATTGCGCGAGTGCCTTTCCCAGCCCTGGAGTAGGCGTCCTAATGGGATTATAATGACCTTTTACGGTGTGGAGCAAGAGGCTTTAATTCCCTCAGTTTGGAGGGAGTCAGTCTTTCAACTCTGAGCCTAGAATGTTTGGGTCGAATGTATCACCGCAGTTCTTTTCAATTGCACAATTTCTCAATTCCTCTTGACTCATTATGGCCAAACAGCCATGATGCAGGAAGCGTAGGCCAACCCACTAGAGTTACCGGTAGTCATAATAATTAGCCTACAAAGTATCCTAGAGTAACAGAAACTGATAATGTATGCAGTCATTGGACACACGGCCTGTGGAGAAATTTCTCATAGCTTTTAAATATAACCTACAATAGTTTATACATTACAGTTTGGGGTTAATTTATTATTATTATTACCGGTATGTACCTTCTAATTCCTGGTCAATTCTTTGGTTAAGCCTATAAATGCTTCTAATTATGTATGGTGGCCACTGATTCATTATGGTAGGCCGACATACAAAGCTCCTCGCGTAGAACTGGCTCTGGTTAGTCATAATCGAGACAGACAATACCAAGGGAAAGGTGCACCACGCGTTCAGCATACCGTATTTACGAACGGTTGCCTCGCAACGGCTATAATACCCCTCCCTCCCCTTATAGCAACAGCCCCCTCCCCCGAGCAAAAACCCCCATCATCCCTCCCTCCCACCTCCCTACCCTGAATGTTCGCACGCGCATAGGTACCTCGTGGCCGACTCATTATCACCCCGCCCCCCTGCCTCGCTCTCCCCCCCCCCCCCCCCGGGCAGAGTGGGTGGGAGGGCGGGGCGGGCAGGAGCGCGCGCACCTTCATGCAGACTTGAGTCTTTAATTTATTCACACGATGACTCACAGATATTTATAGATCGGTGCGCTTTGTCTGGCCCAAATGTGAAACGTTTGTTTACTTTGGTTTTGTTTGCAGAGAGACGCAATGCTTCAGGTGTTCAGATTAGCGCTCTTGTAAAGAAATCCCTGCTGAACAAGCAGCGTTTCTAAAGGTGAAACGGAAAGAGATGTCCTTAATTTATTATTTATGGTTACCACTCATTCCATTTTACCCCAATTCCGGCTCCAATTACTGAAAACTATGCACTCAGTTTCGCTGAGTGTCAGATAGGCGTACGCATATAATACCTTCACAAAAATCGACTAATAATAGTAAATATTGTTAATAGATATCTGTAATATCAATCTATATATATTCCCATGTCAGAGGCATGAGGAAGGGTGCAGGGTTAATCCCTGCTATCATGGAATCCCAACCTGACATATATATGGGTCAGGTCGTCGTAAGAATGTACAATTCGCCCTCATCAAAAATCCTCTCAATTAACCAAATTTAAGACAAAAATTCAAAATTCCACTTAACATAACCGACCTGATTTGTATTAAACCAATATACTCAGATATACCCAGTATTTATCATTTTACAGACTAATTTAGAGGAATTTATTAAATGTGTAGAGCTGGGGATTGTATATTTACTGAGGTGCGGGCCCGCATGCATGTTAACCTGCATACCAGAGCGCACTGGGCGGTGGGCAGGTGTGCTATTTCTCCTGAAATAGTGTGTTTTGCTCCTCCAGGATTTGCTGACTGCGGCATCTATGTGATGTGTTACAAGAAATGAGTCACAAGTCGTAAAATTGATATTTTTCAAAGTGTTTTATTTTTCAGATGTCCTTGTAGGAATGTGTTCATTTTGGGATAGCATGAATACATTAAATTTTACGAAATTTCAGGACAGTGTGTTAAGTATATCCATGCAAATGTAAGGTGATCTTATAGAGTATTATTTAGGTACTTTACTAGTAAATGTCCACCCAGAAATAAACTCTTTTCAAAACAAAGATTTCAAACTTAAAATATAGAAATACTTATTAGATGTCTTACCGTTTATTATCATTGGAATCGGCTTGATATCATACTTTTAAATATGATGATATCTCAAAATCCATTTTTCGCGACTTGCGACTAGTTTTGTTTCAACACATCATCTATAAGACCGGCTGTGGGTGTGGCCTGTCTGCACGCACGTTTGTTTTTTGTTTTTGCAAATTCAGGCTAGGCCCAAAGATGAGAGAGCCCCTTCAAACGAAGGGAAAGCCTCCCGCATCAAACCGCAAAATGTCATTATAATCCCATTAGAACGACTAGTCCTAAGTCAGGAAACCGATTAGCGAAGTAGGCATCCAATCACTGACATACCATTCTTATCTGATCTGAGGGTTTGGGCCTGGACTGAATCGATTTTATTCATCGTAAGTAACATGAACATAAGTCAACACAAATTCATCGAGATCAAGGTTATCCGCTTGCATGTTAACATTTAAGATCTATTTGTTTGTTTTAAATATTTTTTAGTTTCTTTTTTAAAAGTTGAAAAATTGTTTTGGGGGGCATCACAGTGTTGTTGTTGTGCTGGTTCTGTAGGTGGAGAGGAGAGTGTGGAGGTCATGGTTCACTGGCGTTTACTATAGCAAATAATAGCACTCTCATATAGGTCTTCCGAAAACCATGCTTTTGAAACACTTTTCATATAATTGATACTTTTAAAACAATTTCACGTAACTACACTTCATTTATAACTCCTGCGTCTCCTATGATATGATAAAATGATTATGATAATTATAAAGTTTAAACAATTGAGTTTAAAACAATTTCACATTACAGAAGTCCTTAGAGACAATATCCTTACAATATGATAATAGTGTTATCGGAATCTATATCCATATAATATACGGCTAGAGCGATTTCTAGGAAAGGAGGTAGAAAAGAAATGGTAGAAAGAAGGTTTGCTTTGTCAGGAATGTTCTCGGAATTTGTTGAATTACAAACTACTTTACTCATCTGTAGATGTCAATCCCCCCTCTCTGGATGTCGTCGTATGTGGTTTGTGAGGGTATTTGGGGTGGAAATGTGATTTTGAAGCCTCTTTTAAATTGTGATCTCTACACTCTATTTATAGCCTGGGAAAGCCCCTATGAGATACTACGTCATTTCCCACAACCTATGTCCAGGGGGACCTATTTAACAGAGTAGGCCTACGAAAAAGCTGGCACATAACCTTGCAAGTGCCAAAGGCGCAAAGCCCTTATTTGGGTGGTGTCAGGAGGTGAGGGGAATTCTCCCCCCCCCCCCCCCCCCCCCCCCCCCCCGGAAAATTTTGAAATTGATTAATGGTGGTGCATTTGAGACAGAACCTACTAGAGTTTTCAATATATGTTTTGATGATGTTTTTTCCATTGGAACTATTCATATTGCAATTATCAATTGCTAAATAGCTTCATCAAAACAGGATTTAATGAAATGAATTTAGAGAAAATTGTATAGGGTTGCATGAATTATAATCAGAATATCAATAGCAGTCACCTTAATTTTCTGTCATGTTGGAACTGAGAAGATATTTCACTCAGTTAGTTTTTCATGACTTTTTAATGACTCACAGTGAAAGTTAATGACTTTTAAGGCCCTTAAAAACCCAAACTCAGAATTCATGACTTTTAATGACTTTTTAAGATCCGCGGGAACCATGATAGCTCTGCATTTATGGATCTGTTAGACATTAACTTAGATTAAGACAAAAACTCTATCAAACAAAAGGATGATATTTCATAATTTAAACTTCTTTAATTTAGGGTAATTTGTGGGTGGGTAAATCGATGGGGTTGGGAGAGAAAAACAGACAGAGAAGAGTGGGGGGGGGGGGGGGGGGGGGGAAGAGGGAGAGGGGGAAGTATGGGGAGAGAGGGTGGCCGTCCTACTTGGAGAGGAGTGGGAGAATGAAGAAGAGGTTGTAGGAATAGGAGAGGGGGAGGGGGAGCTAGGGGGAGGGAAAGAAGAGGGGGGAAGAGAGGAGGGAGAGGATGTAGGGGAAGGGAGAGAAAGCGGGGAGGGGGATCATGAGGAAGAGGGGGGGAATCGGAGATGGGGTTGGGAGAGACAAACAGGTATGAAAGTCAGAGAAGAGGGTGAGGGAAAAGAAAGAGGGGGAAGTATGGGGAGAGAGGGTGACCGTCCAGAGGACGGGTACTTTGCTAGTGCACATATAAAACACAACATTGTACTATATGTGATCGGATCTCATATCACAATCAAAATACTACAACCGTCAACAGGGAGGATAACATAGCAATATCACAATTGATGACGGGTTTCTGTTGACGTAATATCTTTGTGGTTCTTTGAATTAGAGGTTAGATAAACGAGCTACCCTTACGGTTTAATTGTTCAAGAGTTTAACGTATGGTGTAGGGTACGAAGAGACTCCAATTGATGGTTGGCATACTGAGTGAGTTACGCAACCAGTTTAAAGTGAACTCAAAGGATGATCGTTTAAATTTAGGTTTGTGTGATACAGATAACTACTTATTTTGGCAGCATATGTGCTCCACGTTTTTAGAAAGTTGTTTGATGTTTGATATTGTCATGTTTGTTTTTCCTTGGTCTCTCATATTTCATAAAATAGTTGGCATAGTGGATAATGCCAAATTCTAGTATGCCTGGAATAATGTTAAAATAAGGTTTATTATTTCGCAATTTTTAAGATTCTGGCTATTTAATAGTCTACGATCTTTTCTAAGTATTTTCTCATTTAACTTAAAGGTTTTTCTTTATACCAGGTGTACCCAGTTATTGACTTTTGTTGTTATATTGATGCATGCTGGTATATGATTATTGCATGTTGGGATAGGGCTGCTCCATGTATAAAAGATCCAAGCACCCTATTCTCATGAGTCATTGCTTACTCAACTTTGGAATACACTACATTATTCTATAAGCTATTGACTTCACTTCACTTATTTCCGGGATAGCCTAAACAGGGCTGATTGCTAATATATTGCAAGTAACTTCGAAATAGTTTACAGAGACTTATTCTATTAATGTAGTATCTATTAAGCCTATCCTAATCTTGTTCTTGGTAGTTGCAAAAGGTTTTATAGCATGGCATAGACAGGATTTTTGATTCAGTAGGGGTGACAATTTCCCCCTCACAGTCCTGGGTTTCCTTTGATGCTTTTTCAAGGTAAAGCCACTTCTATGCCTGGGCAGAAGGTTTTGGAACGATGGGAAAGTTGATTAAACACAGTTCAAATTATAATATTCGGTTAAAATATTAGGTTTTTTCCCATAAAAAGAACTTTTTCTAGTGAGTTGATGAAAAGATATATAAAGGAGCGGCAAAGTTCTGGGCTACATTTAAAAAGAAACAGAGACGGAATATAGACCATATAGACCACGATTGCCAATAGGAGAGTTGCATGTGCCACTGCACATGTCTGTAACAGTGCATGCTTGGATATTAAGGACACATCTGACGTATATTCAGCAATATGTTCATCGAAATTTCAAGAATGCTTTCACCAATATCATAGCTTGAGTAAATGATCTATGAACACCAAATGCATGATGGGAAAAATGGAGGCTCTTGTTAATATGGAAACATGTAAAACACATGGATATTGACATTAGAGCATTGATAAATATTGTGTGCCGAGACATGCTGAAAGTTTTCTATAGCATTTACACTGAAATACAAATCACATAATTCCATTTATTTAAAATGGTGTACATGCAAATCTCCTATTCAATTCCTATATCAGTTAATGAGGACATACACGTGTACGAATATGTGATGCGTCACAGATAAATGAGTCTAAAGAACTTTGGGGGGGAATGTTTTCATTTTTGTAATACTTAGTGCCTTAGTTTGTAAAGATACATGGACGAAATTTCAGGTCTATGTATTGAATATATTACCTATTCGTTTCAGAGGTCATTCTAATTAAGGAGTATATATGTAATAGTGATTGTCCTTACAGAACTATTGCTAAAATTTCCCCCAAATATAAATTAATTCATAATAATAGATTTATTTTTTCATATCTTTTTGTCCTAAGTGAACATTCCGGGCTTCTGTAGTACGTTGTCTCTTGCGTCACATACATGAGGATTTGTGTTGAGATGAGTGGATGATAATGTTGCAATAACTACGTAGCTACAGATAATATAACACTTGTGTAATCAGTTGTATAAATACAGAACTTATCTAAAAGATATCTACATAGAGTACACTTGGGGAAAAAGATCTAAATATTAAGTACACTTTTAGGGAACTTTGACTGGGGGAGACTGTCAGTTAGTCTCGCTTAAACCTTTGGGCTTTTTGTATTTAGGCACAAATTAATTAAAACCTATCATATTTATTATTAGAATCACTACTTATTAGAGTCAATACTGCCTAAACTGAGGCTGTGACTATGAGTGAATGGGGAGCACTAGACCTGTACTAGGGCCCTAGAAACAAGCCTGTCCGTTTTTTATTCAATAAAGTGTCCGATATACATGGTTGTCCCTCTTTTCTTTTCAGTCATGGGGAAGGGGTGTTTGTGTGTGTTTAGGGGGTTGGGGTGGAGTGTGGATTCTCTATCTATATGAGTTGCGTAGCTCAAACTATGTGAGTTAGTTTATTAGAAATGAAGTGTACGTATGAGGATGAGATAAGTGAATTACTAGCACCGTAGAAGAATACAATGTAAGAGTGACATCGAGTGCAAAGCAGGTAATAATCGACTATTTTAATTCATTAGTAGTTGGTCGTGGGGACGAGGGCTAGTCTACCAGCCAGTTGCCCCTGTGAGGACGAGACAGACACATTTAGAGATATAAGAATGATAAAATAAAAGTAAGAATATTAAATTAAATATTCATTGGATAAGATCATGTACCAAAGAGAAGGGTATTTGCAACAGAAGGATCGAGTCTTATTATTATTTTGTATTTCAAGTGTCACTGTTTATAATAATTATGAGTCGCCTGAAAATGGACAATTGCCAGCTCGCAGCCTAGGCTCATAGCTGAGAGAATCCCTCAAAATTCAATTACATTCCTATTACGACGCCTATAATCCAATCTATCAGGCTAATCTGACCTGAGAGGATCTGAACCTAAACTCAAGCTGGGAAATGATTATACTAGGTATATCTGAGAATATTTGGTATTGCGTCGATTCAGAAAAAGTTTGGTTATGTTGAACTGCAATTTTGAACCTCATTTTTATCTGGAATTTGAGTTCAAATATGAGCTCAATCTATATTAAGTAGGCCTAAATCACGTGAATCACCGACTTATACATATATTGCGCCTTATAGTAAGTTATACATACTACATATTGTAAATTGAAAACATTTCCAACTTCAATCATTGTAGAGAATCTTCTTCAGTCAATGATTGAAGTGATATTGTACACTACAACAAAAGACTCACTGTAACTGGGCTAAAAAGGGCTGGAAACCTCCCATTACCTGGAGAGCTCCCCTTTTACTAACAATATACGTATTGCAATAACATGTCTTCACATAATAAGTAATAATAATCTACTTTGGAAATTGGTACAGTACTTCCAGAAGATCCCTACTAAAGATAGAATAAAATGATGTAGTATTTTGGATAGATAGGGTAAAATACATAAAAGGTATAACAGCTGTGTTAATAAGGATGATTTTTGTTGTTGCGGCCCATTAAT
Source organism: Sthenelais limicola (assembly GCA_942159475.1). Lineage (NCBI taxonomy): Eukaryota > Metazoa > Annelida > Polychaeta > Phyllodocida > Sigalionidae > Sthenelais > Sthenelais limicola. The sequence continues at coordinate 105,799,840 of OW804094.1, read as the reverse complement.
GTAAGTATAAATAAGTATAAATGATGAATACTTTTTACTTTTCAATATAGCACCTGGATGGTTTATTTTAAAAAGACATCTGGTCCGTTATACTTCACTTTTGTCTTATACTTCAACTTATTTTTGTCTCAAAGCTGTTTTTTAAAAAAAAGCTTTGAGACAAAATGGAATGTGTGAGTGCACGTGCGTTTGGTGTAAGTTTAAAAAAATATCATTCATACTTGTGCTCTCTGACGTCAGTATCTGTTTTTCTCATCGCTTTTTGTACCTTTATACAAACTCGATATAACAAAAGGTACCACTCCAGTCATGACATTCAATAGTCTGTATTTACAACCCAAGTCACACCTTGACTGTAAAGAATGTTTTGCTTGAGTGCTTGTGCTTATATCTATCTATATATGGTCATTATACTTGTATCATATTATTTGTTTTCTCAAGTAATTTCTGTATTATTTTTCAAGCAATTAAAAAAATATCATTCATACTTGTGCTCTCTGACGTCAGTATCTGTTTTTCTCATCGCTTTTTGTACCTTTATACAAACTCGATATAACAAAAGGTACCACTCCAGTCATGACATTCTTTAGTCTGTATTTACAACCCAAGTCACACCTTGACTGTAAAGAATGTTTTGCTTGAGTGCTTGTGCTTATATCTATCTATATATGGTCATTATACTTGTATCATATTATTTGTTTTCTCAAGTAATTTCTGTATTATTTTCCAAGCAATTAAAAAAATATCATTCATACTTGTGCTCTCTGACGTCAGTATCTGTTTTTCTCATCGCTTTTTGTACCTTTATACAAACTCGATATAACAAAAGGTACCACTCCAGTCATGACATTCTTTAGTCTGTATTTACAACCCAAGTCACACCTTGACTGTAAAGAATGTTTTGCTTGAGTGCTTGTGCTTATATCTATCTATATATGGTCATTATACTTGTATCATATTATTTGTTTTCTCAAGTAATTTCTGTATTATTTTCCAAGCAATTATACTCCCTAATTTTATATGATTGATTGTGAAACAATAGTACAGGATCTGCTGAAAATATCATTTCGATGAAACTTGTCAATCAATATCGGGTCAATAATCTATAAAGGTAGCAGGGCTTTAAGACAACAATATATACCTAGTATTGGTCATTTTCGGACTAACAGGGGAATTGCTTCTTTGCCATCTTGAATCTCGATTCGCATTGAGTTGTGGGGGTTTGTATGTCAGTGTAAAAGCTATAGAAAACATGTTATATTCAGCATGGACTATTTTACAGTGATCGTCAATAGCGACGCGTTTTATATATATAACGATTTTTATTCCAAAATTCCGTTACATACATTTGACATTTCATCATACATGTTCCGTTTTACATGTTCCAATAAGACAAAACTTCACCTTTCCCATCATGCATTTGTTTTTATAGATCATTTAGAGCTACGGAATGTACATTTCCTGACGCCTTGACTTTTTTTCTTTTTTAAAATTTATAAACTTGATTGCAGAGTTTAAACGAAGTCAGCAGTAGTCGTTATTACATCTAGACTTGAGACTTGATTATACTATTTTGGGGGGCTCTTTTGTTAAAAAGCCCTTTTGTGATCTACAAATATCTTATTTTCTTCGACCTCTCTTCTTATTATGGTCTACATGGAGAATGAGTCCCATGTCTCTGTCAGGGGCAGTTCTTCAGACAGGACCCTCTACTTTAATAACAGTAATAATATAGAAATTCATCATTATAATAACAGACAAAATAAAATAAAGCACATACAAGGAAATATATATTACAGTATTTTCCACTTGCATAGCTTTGCATCTCGGGGGCTACGTAGCCTTTCAGTAGGTTAAATAAAAGTGTTGGGTAAGACTTACATGCTTACATATTATCTGTGGGATCTTTGGGACGTTTCATCCCTACTCCACTCTTAACTCTAATTGACAGTGACTGTAACTAGGAGGAAGGAGGTGACCCAGGGACTCTTTCTCCATCGCCTAATCATTCAACATATATATAATCCCTCAGGAAAGTTTTAAATTCCTTTAAGTTTATAGCCAGATATAGCTCGTCTTGTTTACAACGGTACTGCACTGCATTGCCCTGTATCTTACTCTTGCCGTCGTTGAGCACACGCCCCCACCTTGAACCCTTTTAACAAAAAGCTCCACCGCGGGACGAAGGTCTATAGCGCGAGTAGTGCTGCTCTCCCGCCGCGCGCAGCAGTGTGCAGATCGCCCGCTTGGTGGCAGGCCGACCAGCAGAAGCCAGCAGCAGCCGCCGCCGTGAGAGAAGCTGACTGCTGGCGCACCACCACCACCACCACCGCACCACTCCCTACCACCACCACCACCATCTCTTTGTCTGCCAGCGAGATTGCCGGATCACACATCGGCCTTTACGCCTACTACAACTGGAAGCGCAGCGCAAGCCGCGTGGTGGGATATACTTTAACTCATCATCGGACAT